>RXON01002353.1:0-146141 GCA_009667805.1 Leptobrachium leishanense
GAATGCAGAGTCCAGGGGGAAAGCCAGGGGTTCGGTACACAGATATCAGGATAACTATGGAGCTTCTGGGCAGGCTTGAATGTCAGACTTGGAGTGTTGGCACTTTGCAAGCAAAATGCAGAAGCATCCTGGGAACGGCGTGCCTCTGCTAAATAGTCACTGCAGGTCCTCATTAGGTGCACCTGCTGATCCTGCAAGTGTGAGTCTCGAAGCAAATTCCAGCAAGACAGGGCTTGAAGGGTGCTGCCTGGGGAAATCAGGATGGTGCAGCACCAGATCTGCCTTTCTTCCGCCGGCGGCGGCGTGGCACGTGACAGTGTGCGCCCTATTGTCTGAGCTGAAACTTCAGTACCCACATCTGACAAATCTTTTCTCAGTTCCTCAGCAGTCACACGGGGACTTTTCTCCACTCTACGCTTCAGGTAGCGCACAGCAGTCGAAGTCAGCATCTTCTTTCTGCCATGACCAGGTAGCGTTTCAACAGTGCCCTTTGCCTTGAATTTGCGAATGATGCTTCCTATGGTCTCTCTTGGTATGTTTAACATCTTTGCAATCTTCTTATAGCCATTGCCCTTCCTGTGAAGAGTAATCACCTCTTCTCTTGTCTTCCTGGACCATTCTCTTGACTTCACCATGTTTGTAACCACACAGTAATGTCTAGAAGGAGCTGAGTATCACAGTCATTTTAAAGCTGCCTAATTGGTGCTTATTATTCTTTATTGCTGCTCCGTGACATCCACAGGTGTTTTCAATACCTGATTGAAAAACACTTGAATGAACCTCTGTTCTTCAGAGTGGTAGTCTTTAAGGGGTTGAATAATTGTGTCAATGAAGAATTCACAAAAGAAACATTTACTCATGTATTACAAAACCAATTGATGTCATTTTAGTTGCATATGGTTCTTTAAAAAGTCCTTGTAGGATTTCATTCTGAATACAATTACAAATGTACACTAAATTCCCTAAAACCCTTTACAGCATTGGGGGTTGAATAATTTTGAACACAACTGTAGCTATTGGAATTGAAGGAAATTTACTCAAACACATTATCATTTCACATTGCAATGTTACCTGTACCGGATAATATAAGGAATTCTCAGACACCAGGCAATAAAACATTCTAATAAAAAGAGTTGCATTTCATTTTACAATAATGAATGAAGAAGACAATTTATCAACAACTCATCGATAATTTAATGCGATTAAAGAAGATCATTGATCTGGAAATAAAACTTAAGACATGTCAGTTTCACAAAACAGTTCTTTTCAACCAGTAAAACAGAAGATAAAGAAAGACGAAAATAATGTATTTTTTTATATGATGATGGATTACCATTGTGTTGTCTAAGTGATAATTATTCTGTATCTTTTATTATTTTATATTTTATTATTTTTGTTGTTTGGTTACAATCAATATTGTTCAAATTCCCTGACACATTTAGGATTATTGGAGATTACATCCAATTAAAATTAGAGTTAATTAATGTATTTAGGAACATATAATTTAAGGCATTTGCATAAATACGTATTATGACATATATAGTGGTAAATGGAAAATGTTAATTTGGTAAAATTATATGTTGTTTTTATTTTTTGGATTTTATTTGAGGATTGGTGTGTTTTATAAACACCAGGTTTGTTTCAAAACACCGAACAAGACTGAATAGGATAGTAATTAAATATTTTTTGATATTTAGATGGGTGGAATATGCACATCGGCTATTTCCATTTTGAGCCACAGTTGTGTATATATATTTTTCTCTAAATGCAATGAGTCAGACGTAGTATGATTTTTCTTTTTTTGTTGCGTGAGGCCCATAGGCTTTGCGGGGAAATTTTTAAATTTATTATCTGTGTCTCTTCTTGTGTAAATTAACATTTTTATTGTTTTCGTGCACTCGAGAGTGACAATGAATGAATGGATGTATATGATTAGTGGGTATACCATATTTGTTTAATTTCTTTATTGTTGCTAAAACCGTATCACATAATCAAGAAATCTGACAGTCACAATGAATGCATATGGAACGAATCATGGACATTTTGTGTCAAGGTCAAAGGTCACAGGTAATAAGCAACCAGCGCAAAGAGATAGCTTGTGCAGGAGTTCCTATGGCGGGAGCTCTGATGACATTCAAAAATTATGCGTCTCAAGCTGGGATGTTGGAAAAGATCACACCTTGATCTCGCTTTGGATAAGGACTACGGTATTAGATTATGAGATTTTTTTAGTTTTATTTAATCCCCTAGATAAGTGTGAGAAAGGATTGGATTTGTGAAAATGAGAATGTATTTCTTGAGAGTGTGTGTGAATGCAGGTGTGTATGCGTTTTGTGGAGTGAAGATGAACATAAGAAAACACACAGATATAGATCTGACTCATGTTGATTATTAGATAAATGAACTTTTACATTCAAGTAATTATATTTTTCTTGTTCGGTGAAGTACATTTTGGGAAATGGGAATAAATAGTTATTTAATGTCTAGATTAGGTATTTTGGCCTAGGCTCCAAGTGTGGTTCGCTGGAAGAGTGAATCTAGATAGATAAGTGTATTTTATGCTCATAAACAGCCTCCTTGAGGAATCCCTTTCGTATATCGTAAAGGTATTAGGCAAGGACACTGCAGCCCAGGTATAATTAGTTTAATTGCCTAGGTTAGGTTTGGTTTATCTTTAGATGATCACAAGTAATATGTGATCAAAGGAAATAATTGTTAGATTTTAATTTCCTGCATAAAATATAAATATTTTGTCTTGAAAAGCCTCTTTTGGTAAAATGGGCTGTGAAATTCCCCCCCTCCATTTTGTTTCTTTTAATTCTGCATAGACATTTGTTCCTTCTGTAGGATAATGGGATGTGGCCGATTTCCTGTTATGTTCAGTGCAGGAAAATGTGCGCAGAAGTGGGAAGATAGGAAAAAGATTTTTTGTAAACCATATAAGGTAATAAGTGCTCGTTAAAACGTGTAGGTTAAACTTTGACGTGGAAATGTATCTGTATGCTGATTGGCTATAAGTTCTTTGAAATCTAATAAACCACTCTGTCTAACAAAAAATACCCAGACATGACCTGAAGCTACATTGCGTGTGGCTGATTTTGGTGTCTCTCGCCATGGTGTAGCGCAGCGTGGCGCAGCATCTTACTTCAATTTTGATATCTAAGAAGAAACTTGAAAAAGGTTTATGGCATTCCATATATGGTAATTATAATAGAATTGTAATTTAACACTTATCCATTCTTGTTTGGTGTTTTGAAACAAACTGGTGTTTATAAAACACACCAATCCTAATAAAATCAAAAAATAAAAACAGCTTATAATTTTACCGAATTAAAACTTTCCTACAATCATTTAGACCTGAATTAAACTATATTCCATTTAACACTAAATATGTCATGAAACATATTTATGCAAATGCTTTAAATTATATGTTCCTAGATACATTAATTCTAATTTTAATTGGATGTGATTTCCAATAATCCTAAAATGTGTCAGGGAATTTGAACAATATTGATTGTAACCAAACAACAAAAATAATAAAATATACAGAATAATTATCACTTAGACAACACAATTATAATCCATCAACATATAAAAATATAAACACAAAAGAAAACAACCAGTATAACAGGCAGCAAGGCCCATCAACTGATGACCAGGGAGTGGCTAGTACTTAATGAACTTTATTGAACAAATAACACTCTCAGATCTCAAACTTTAAAATACATAAACACACACCGCATCTTAAAGTGAATTGGACAACTAACCAAGCATAAATAGGCTGAGTGATGGGCTGAATGGAAAGCACTAAAAGCCCATCAGCCCATCACTCAGCCTATTTATGCTTGGTTAGTTGTCCAATTCACCTTACGATGCGGTGTGTGTTTATGTATTTTAAAGTTTGAGATCTGAGAGCGTTATTTGTTCAATAAAGTTCATTAAGTACTAGCCACTCCCTGGTTATCAGTTGATGGGCCTTGCTGCCTGTTATACTGGTTGTTTTCTTTTGTGTTTGTACATGTAATAATAAAGGTTTAATCCTGTTGATGGGAGTGTTGTCCACTTTTTTGTTGTGTGGACAGGTGATTGTTTTTAGGTGGGATTGTTTTCTCACCTTTGTTATTAGATTAACATATAAAAATACATTATTTTTCTTCTTTCTTTGTCTTCTGTTTTATTGGTTCAAAATAACTGTTTTGTGAAACTGACATGTCAGTAATTGATGTTTTTCAATTACGCCCCGCTGTCTTCAATGGGGCCGCCTCGGCCCCTCCCCGCAGCCTGCGCGCGCTGACTCGTGGCGCGCGTCATTGGCTGCACAGGGACGGCCTGAAATCAAGCCATCCCCTGCAGCCAATGATGTGCACTGCATGCAGGCTGCGGGGAGGGCTCTGAATCAGTGCCGCGCGACGGCACCTGTCGGCGAGGCGTACCTGTACGCCTCGCTGGCGAAATCGACCCCTTAAGGGTGCCACCCCCGCATCCTTAAGGGGTCAATCGCATAAGTAATTGATGAGTTGTTGATAAAATTTCTTCTTCATATTATTTAAAATGAAATAAAACTCCTTTTGTTAGAATGTTTTATTGCCCAGTGTCTAATAATTCCTTTCTTGTTCTCCGGTGAATGTAACATTGCAATGTGAAATGATAATGTGTGTTTGAGTAAATGTCCTTCAATTTCAATAGCTATATCGATATTGGTATCAAATAATCTTCCATCTAGCTTGATCAGCATCAGTTGCAATATGCGTTGGCATGCGTTACTCTGGTAATTTTCACCTAAATAAAAAAAAACTTGGAAAAAATATTAATAACCTATCAAAGTTTACTACTTTGATGGTTAAAACTGTAAAGAAAAACATTTAAACTTGTAACGTTCAGAAATAAATACTTTTAGAGAAATCAGGAATCCATTTTTAAAGTGCATCAAATTTTGGACACAAAGACAAGATGGAGGGGGCTAGGAGAAGAATGTGAAATTTTTTATTTTATTTTTTGCAACGGTCACCATTGTCTTACATTCTCCAGTATATTCAAATAATGAAAAAAGAAACATAACACAGCAACACTCATTACTTACAGAAACCTACATACAGATGTATGTTATTTTATAATTCAAATAAATGTCAACTTTCCCTACAATTGTCATATCTTCTGGGTTTTTAATTTTTATTTATTTGTGTTTTTATTTCACTCACATCATACACACAGAGAAAACCCATATGCATCAACATGCTACACAGCACAATATATTGACCAATAAAGTACCCCATCAGAAAGGATACATTGAGACCCCTCTCATCCTCAAATATGTCTTTCTTGTCCTCTCTACAGCGCTACTGTCATATACTCAGCCCCTGCTGTGCTGCCTGGGGGGGTCTGTGCAAGGTCCTGTGCCAAGAGCTGGCCGAAATCCAGCACCAGGAAATGGCCGAGTGGCATCCGAGGGGGCGGGCCTGGCATGGTCATGAGGAGCCGCCGGGTTTAAAACAGGGCGCGAGGAGTTGCCTCGTCGCCCTGTCGTGGAGTTCTGTTACCGCATCGCTAAGCTGATTCTGTTTGTTGATTCTGTGCCTATTTCTGGATACAATCCCTGCTCCTGATTTTTGACCTGGCTTGTTTTTGACCATTCTAATTGCTACTCGATTGCAATTGCCTCTGTTGTGCTTTGGTGGTTTAACCCCATGTTTGCCGCTGGGGTGTTTACACGTTACGGGGGTGTTGTCTTCTCGTTTAGGGTATAGTCTGTGGCCGCATTAGGTTACTATACCCAACCCAGGGCTCATGTTTCTTTGCCACACACTTATGTGAAAACTGCGATCGAAATATACTGTTTATATTCAGCCTATGTTCGGTGTGCTCAAACCGCCAAATATACTCAATACTGTACCAGGGATAGAACCCTATGTGTATCTGTTACCGTTGACCTGCTCCAGATTATCAGAAAACGTTAAATCTGCGCATTTCCTGACTGCCCTGCAGTCTGTGCAATTCACCTACTTTCTGAAGTATCTTTGTGTTTCTGAACGTGCTCTAAATTGTCTATCAGTCTTGAAACCTTTAGTGCTTAGTAGCAACTCAGTTGTTCACTCATCCTCCCTGACTCGAGTGTATAAGTCTATATATACCAAGCAGTGCGTAAACGTCAAGCAGATATTTCAGTCCTTAAAGATCTCAACCTCGCTACTCCTTGGTGGGTGCTACTACGCCCGTTACAGCTACAGAGCTTGTAGGCACTTCCATAAATATCTATAACGCTTAGAATTTCATTCATTTACTAACAAAAACGAAACACCATGCCTTCTTTTGGGAAAATTTATAGCTTATTTTAAAGCCCGTGGCAGATGGACCACATCTGCGACGCCCAGCATGACGCACAAAATAGCCCTCCATATCATACATCAACTTGTATCATCCCTTCACACTAAGTCCAGCTCCCACAATTCCTTTGTCTGTTCCACATCCGCTCCTGCATGCACGCCGAGCACGCCCAGACCGTGCCCAAGCAAGACCATAACTGATTGCCTTGTTCTCAATCACAACTGCCTCAATAAAATCCGGGAATCATCCCAGCCATCCAATACGCTATATACCAACCAAAATACACCCTTTGAATCACATGAAAATACCCAACTCCACAAACAGCTGCAACCACAGCTCCTACAAAGCACTAACAAAGTGCCAGGACCTAACCACCACTATATATACAGGTGAAATTCGAAAAATTAGAATATCGTGCAAAAGTTCATTTATTTCAGTAATGCAACTTAAAAGGTGAAACTAATATATGAGATAGTTAAAGCCATGATTTGTCATAATTGTGATGATTATGGCTTACAGCTCATGAAAACCCCAAATCCACAATCTCAGAAAATGAGAATATTGTGATGCGGTGCAATAATCAGCTAATTAAGCCATAATACCTGCAAAGGGTTCCTGAGCCTTTAAATAGTCTCTCAGTCTGGTTCAGTAGGAATCACAATCATGGGAAAGACTGCTGACCTGACAGTTGTGCAGAAAACCATCATTGACACCCTCCATAAGGAGGGAAAGCCTCAAAAGGTCATTGCAAAAGAAGTTGGATGTTCGCAAAGTGCTGTGTCAAAGCACATTAATAGATAGTTATGTGGAAGAAAAAGGTGCACAAGCAGCAGGGATGACCGCAGCCTGGAGAGGATTGTCAGGAAAAGGCCATTCAAAAGTGTTGGGGACTTTCACAAGGAGTGGACTGAGGCTGGAGTCAGTGCATCAAGAGCCACCACACACAGACGGATCCTGGACCTGGGCTTCAATTGTCGTATTCCTCTTATCAAGCCACTCCTGAGCAACAAACAACGTCAGAAGCGTCTTACCTGGGCTAAAGAAAAACAGACCTGGTCTTGCCCCAGCTCTCACATGGATACTGCCCCAGCTCTCACATGGATATTGCCTCAGCTCATGGGATTTGCCCCAGCTCTCACATGGATATTGCCCCAGCTCTCACATGGATATTGCCCCAGCTCACACATGGATATTGCCCCAGCTCTCACATGAATATTGCCCCAGCTCTCACATGGATATTGCCCCAGCTCTCACATGGATACTGCCCCAGCTCACACATGGATATTGCCCCAGCTCTCACATGGATATTGCCCCAGCTCACACATGGATATTGCCTCAGCTCATGGGATTTGCCCCAGCTCATGGGATTTGCCCCAGTTTACACATGGATTTGCCCCAGCTCACACATGAATTTGCCCCAGCTCTTACATGGATTTGCCCCCAGCTCATGGATTTACCCCAGCTCACACATGGATAATGCCCCCAGCTCATGGGTTTTGCCCCCAGCTCATGGATTTGCCACAGCTCATGGATTTGCCCCAGCTCATGGATTTGCCCCCAACTCATGGATTTGCCCCCAGCTCATGGATTTTCCCCCAGCTCATGGATTTGCCCCCAACTCATGGATTTGCCCCCAGCTCATGGATATGCCCCCAGCTCATGGATTTGCCCCCAGCTCATGGATATGCCCCCAGCTCATGGATATGCCCCCAGCTCATGGATTTGTCCCAGCTCTCACATGGATTTGCCCCCAGCACATGGATTTGCCCCAGCTTACACATGGATTTGCCCCAGCTCACACATGGATTTGCCCCAGCTCTCACATGGATTTGCCCCAGCTCTCACATGGATTTGCCCCCAGCACATGGATTTGCCCCAGCTCTCACCTGGATACTCGGGCCAGCTCCGGCAGGAGTTGAGGGGACCCAGATGCCGGGCAGCGCGAGAGTGCCTGCCCGGTCCTGAACAGTCCGTCCTGTTGAAGTGGAGTCGGCTGCGTGCGTGCGCAGGTCACGTGGTCCGGCCAGTCAGGTGGTACAGAGACTCAGTACCACCTGATTAGCCGGACCACGTGACCGGCTGCGCCTGCACGCAGCCGCCTCCCCTTTAACCGGACGGACTGTTTAGGACCGGGCAGGCACTCTCGCGCTGCCTGGCATCTGGGTCCCCGCAACCCCCGGGCCAGTTTTAGGGGCGCAAATGCGCCCCTAACAAAACTGCGCCCGGGGCCACGGCCCCCCCAGCCCCCCCCCACGCTACGCCACTGCGAACTCAATACAAGTCAATGGGGCTGAAAATTCGATTTTTAGAGTGCCCTCCAAGAGGGCATATATGCTAGATATTTGTCATAAAAGGTGTATGTGGGTTCGGGTAGTGCCCTGGGGGACAGGAAACAAGGACAAAAAGTTAAAAAAAAACGTTTTTAAAGGGACAGTGAGTTTTCCATGAAATAAGGGTTAAAAAAAACCCCGAAAAATTCCTTTAAATATCATGCCTAGGAGGTCCCCATAACCTGCCCATGAAGTGGCGGATTTCTAGGATGTATAGAAACACTTAAAAAAAATAATTACGTTTCAAAAGACGGTAAATGCTTTCCCCTTTAATCTATCCATAAACAACTGCTTGGGGCGGCAGCCTGTATGAAAAGAGACATTTTCGGACACGTAGAAAATGTTGAGTGATTTTTTTGGCTAAATTATGGTGAAACTTATGCAGGCTTTGGATGAAAGTAACAATAGGTGCTTTAAAATTGGGCCTTTAGTGTTGGCAACAGTGCCGTCCCACCGTAACCCCTGAATCTGATACAAGCGTCAGTGGCAGTGCACCCAAATATTGTGCTTTTGGTGCCAGGCCTGCAAGTACTATCATACAGTAACCCCTCCGTAGTATTGTGGAAGAATGCAGGGGTGGACCTTGCGGTCCTATATTAAAAAGATATGCATCTGTTGAAGGGTCAGTGCACCCAGATATTGTGCTTTTGGTGCCAGGCCAGCAAGTGCATTCATACAGTAACCCCTCTGTGGTATTGTGGAAGAATGCAGGGGTGGACCATGTGGTCCTAATTAAAAAGATATGAATCTGGTAATGGGCGTCAGTGCACCCAGATATTGTGCTTTTGGTGCCAGGCCAGCAAGTACTATCATACAGTAACCCCTCTGTAGTATTGTGGAAGAATGCAGGGGTGGACCTTGCGGTCCTATATTAAAAAGATATGCATCTGGTAATGGGCGTCAGTGCACCCAGATTTTGTGCTTTTGGTGCCAGACTGCCAGGACAGCAAGTACTATCATACAGTAACTGTAGCGGATCCCCGCTACCCTGCCCGGGTAGATCCGCCATCAGCGCCGAGCTGGTCTGGGGGTGTAGAGTCAGGGGTAGCGGGCGGTAGGGATTCGGCGGTGGTCCACCGTTTCTTTCCACGGTCCTTGCAGCGTCGCGGTTCCCCAAGCCCTATTATCCCCAATTACTAGCCGAGGCAAGAGTAAAGGTTCAAACAGGAATGAGTTTAATGAAAAACAGAACATACACGGTCCTTTTATATGGTACAGTCCCATTGTTCTCTCCCATGCCCGCCCCCAGACCCCTGGAGTGAATTCTGCACAGGGGCTAGCCATAGCCCAGGTTCTGATTGGTTGGTTCCAAGACCATTGCAGGCTTCTCTCAGGTCCTCTCAGTCTTCACTTGGGTCCACTGGTTGTATGCAGATGAAGTCTTGACCTCACAGTGATCACATACAGTGATTTACATAACCCATTGTAAAGGGAATCATATAGTGGGTGGCTGAGACAATGTGACTCCCAACCTTTCAGAACGGGTAAACAGATAACAGATAATCCAAACAGAAAGCACTTTTGCATAATCCACAAATTACTCAAACCTATTGTATATTCTATACAAAGGAAAGCATTTGACACTAGTGGCAGGTAGGGTTTTTAAAAACCACATTTAACTAAAGAAATATAAATCTATTTAAAACTAAGAATGAGCAATTGACAATACATTTAAAACCACACAATATAACTGAGCATAAACTAGCAGGATGGTGCAGGGGAAAAACATGATTAATTAGAAGTCTAGCAACAGTTTTACACTAAATCTAACAAAGGAAATTAGTTCCTACAAATAAAGGGCAAACGAAATATAACAAAATAAGAATGAAATTAAACTAAATAAATCCTGTGGCGGCCGTTCCGTCACAGTAACCCCTCTGTAGTATTGTGGAAGAGTGCAGGGTTGGACCCTGTGGTTCAAAAAATTTAAATGATATAGATGTGGCACAGGCGTCATTGCAGCCAAATATTGCGCCTTTCATGGCAGCAAGTGCCTTCACACCGTAACCCTTTTGTGGTATTGTGGAAGAGTGCAGGGTTGGACCCTGCGGTTCAAAAAATTAAAATGATATAAATGTGGCACAGGCGTCAGTGCAGCCAAATATTGCACCTTTCATGGCTGCAAGTGCCTTCACACCGTAACCCTTTTGTGGTATTGTGGAAGAGTTCAGTGCTGGAGGCTTTGTGAATGCAGAAGACATCCCCGATCTATTCCGTTACTTCAGCATCAGGGGATTGATAGCTGCTGATCCAGGACTGATTCATTTTTATAAATGTCAGCTGGTCTACAGAGTCGGTGGACAGATGCACTCTTTTGTCTGTGACAAAACCTCCAGCGGCACTGAATGTCCTTTCAGAAAGCACGCTAGATGAAGGGCAACCTAGTAGCTGCATAGCATATTGGCTAAATTCTGGCCAGTGATCCAATCTCAACACCCAGTAAGCCAGTGGATCATCTGCTGGAAATGTATCCAGGTCTGCCCTTGCCCCTAGGTAGTCCTGCACCATATGGTGAAGACGCTGGCAATGGGTGCCTACATTTGACGTCCCTGTGCGTCGTGGACTAAAAAAATTAAAAAATGCACCAGTCAAGCGGCCCTGGCCTTCACCACTATTCCTCTGATCATCCGCAGCCTCAGAAACACGTGTGTCATCACTTGGTAACCTACCAGTGCCTGGAAAGGTGTTAGACAAGTGTCGCTTTAGAGCGTCCTCAAGTTTTTTCATCCTGTGCTCCCTCTGTGCGGGCAGGATGAGCTCTGCAACTTTACCCTTGTATCGTGGATCAAGAAGGGTTGCCAACCAGTAATGATCCCTCTCCTTGATAGTACGAATCCTGGGGTCCTTTAGCAGGCTTTGCATTATAAGGGAGCCCATGCAGCGTAGGTTGGAGGTGGCATTAGCTTCCGAGTCTTCCTGGTCAATGAGGATGACCCCATCGTGCACTTCCTCCTCCCAGCCACGCACTAACCCTTGTGTTTCTGGGCACACGAAACCCTCCCTTGAGGAATCCCCACCTTCAATGCCCCCACTACTTAAATATTCCTCCTCCTCCTCATCCTCCTCCTGTCTGATCTGAGTAGGACCCGCTGGAATGCTGTCTGCGGAAAGACTGGGGCCTTCAAAGCTAGGGAAGGCCTCCTCTTCCTCCCGCTGCTCTGCCTCTAGAGCCACATCTATAATTCCCCACAAAGTGCGCTCCAGCAGGAACACTAAAGGAATTGTGTCACTGATGCATGCACTGTCCCTGCTCACCATCCTCGTTGCCTCCTCAAATGATGACAGTACAGTGCATGCATCCTTGATCATCAGCCACTGCGGGGGGAGAAAAAAACCAAGTTGACCTGAACCTGTCCTTGTGCCATACTTACACAGGTACTCGTTGATGGCCCTCTGCTGCTTGTGCAGACGCCGCAGCATTGCTAATGTCGAGTTCCACCTGGTGGGCATGTCACAGATCAGACGTTTGAATTTCTGCCAGACGAAAGCTTGCTGGGAATGACCGTCTGAAGTGGCTGCAGACTTTTCTGGCCTGGCTGAGAAGCTCTGCCAGCCCTGGGTACTTGGTTAGGAAACGCTGTACCACTAGATTTAGGACGTGTGCTAGGCATGGTACATGCGTCAATTTACCCTTGCGTAGGGCGGAGAGAAGGTTGCTGCCATTATCACAGATGATCATTCCCAGCTGAAGCTGGCGTGGTGTTAACCATCTCTGCACCTGGCCCTGCAGAGCTGACAGAATTTCTGGCCCGGTGTGGCTCCTGTCCCCTAAACAAACCATCTCAAGCACAGTATGGCTTCTTTTTGCTTGAGCCATTGCGTAGACCCTGTCAGGCGTCTGTTTAACTGCCACTTCGCCAGAGACACAGGAAGAGGAGGAGGAAGAGGGAGAGGGAGAGGTGGTGGTGGTGGAGCAGACAGACCTCATACAAGCAGCTTTCTGGAGGCGTGGTAGATGAACAAGCTCCAGCACAGAGCCCTGTCTTGGATCCCTCCCAGCTGCAATCAGAGTTACCCAGTGTGCCGTGAAGGAAATGTAACGACCCTATCCATGCTTGCTGGACCACGTGTCTAAAGTCACATGCACCTTGCTGCTGACTGCCTTTCCCAATGACTCGATAACATTGTCTTCCACGTGCTGGTATAGTGCTGGAATGGCCTTGCGTGAAAATTAATGGCGTTTTGGAACCTGCCACTGTGGTACAGCACATTCAGCAAATTCACGGAAGGGAGCAGAGTCCACCAGCTGGAAAGGCAGCAGCTGCAACGCGAGTAATTTTGCTAAGCTAGCATTTAGATGCTGTGCTTAGGGATGGTTGGGACTATATTTTTGCTTATGCTGCAGCAGCTGCGGCAACGTAATCTGACTGCGTAAATCTTCAGCTGATGGGATGCTGTCACATTGTGAGGAAGGACCTGGTACATCCATTACTGTAGCATCATCCCTGTCAGTGGAGGTTGTAGGCAATGACATGGCAGGACATACAGTGGGGGTAGAGACAGATGAGGAGGAGGAGGACCTACGCAAAGTTTTGCACCAACGGGATGTGTGGCAGGAGGTCATATGTCGCCTCAAGCACGTGGTACCCAAGTGTCCGGTGTCTTTCCCACGCTTAAGCCTCATCTGACATAGATTACAAATAGCAACGGTGAGGTCTGCTGCACATTTCTTAAAGAACTCCCAGCAGACAGCAGAGTTCCTGCATGTGTGCTTTGAGACAACAGCGCTCTGCACCGGAGCAGCTCTGACATCTGATGCCTTTGACTGGCTAGTACTACAGTTGGTCATAGAGGATGTTGTGCCTCGTGTTTGCTGTGCCTCCTCCTCCTCCTCCCCCTCCTCCTCACTTGATTCCTCTGTTCGATCTGGCACCCAGGTGGAGTCAGTGACCTCATCATCAATGTTGTCGGGTATATTACAGAAAGGAAAAATTAAAATGGATGTCTGTAGCCATTTTGTTTTTAAAGACAGTTTTTCTTTCTATTTTCTCTAGGTTTAGAAATGAACGAGATTTTTTTTTTTTACAGAGTTCATTCCTGGGTGAAGTCTTTTATATTTTTTTTAAGAAGTGCCAGACATGAAGGAATCTAGAATGTTTTTTGTGTGATAATGCTAGAGTTAAGTGCTAAGACGTGTCATAATTAAATTTATTGGTCTGTCTTAAGTTTTTAAAACAAAAGATATTTTGTCTTTTGGGTATAGGAATAAGAGTTAATATCTCTGTAATATAGATTTATATTCACAAAATATATGTTTATAATCAAGGTATATTTTATTATATTTACAGTAGGAAATATATACTCCAATAAATATTGTAGAATGTATATAATTGGTAAATAATAAAATTTACTAAAGAAAAGATTTTGTTGAGTTAACCAGAAAAGAATTCAGCTGATAGGACTCTGAGTAACCAAAAGGGAGTGAGGATATAAATCAGAGATGATAGGTAGAGACACAGTGTCTATACACTGGGAGAAGAGAAGGTCTTTGTGTAGATTGATCTTTTGACCCGAGATAAGAATACTAAAAAGAAATGGTGGAATTAATTAAGAAGTGCAATACTGCCCTCTAGAGGATAGTAAATATTATAATTGATATACCAATAATATTGCCAGTGACGTCAAATTGGCTATAATAAGCGGCAGTGTTGGTTGCAAGTCAGTCGGAGATTCCAGCATTCAGACTCACACTGCAATGCATTACACATGACCCTCTGAGAGTCCAAGATTCCAACACTCAGACTCACACCACGATGCAGGCAGATCCCAAGACATGAGGCAATCAAGATTCTCACCAAATCTCTAACTCACATGCATTGATTATCTGATATCGATAATCTTCACACATTCCAAATTATTATATCAGGAATTCCAAGGCAGACTTATCAAAATCCAAATTGGACAGGTAATGTATGAAATTAAGGAATTAATGTAATTATATATATTTGTAGATATTCTTGCAACGTAGACTGAGATTTCTCAGATACTTGAGTAACTCCAAAAATTCTAAGTATTTCTATTCTGCAGATAGAAATATGAAGAAGTGGATATAAGGATTTATTCGTAAAAGAAATGTTGTAAGATTGATACCAATATATATTGAATTTGGAAATTACTGTGATTATAATTAATAAGCAAAGAATTATATAACTACAAAATAAAAAGCAAACGATTAGAAGTTTAATTCTCGAGATTAGGGGAGGATTCACTAAATAAGTTTTTATTACTTATCATTAAATTAGCTCATCTTTTGTTGATCCATGTAGTATAGAGATATATATATATCTATAAGAGCTGGCTGGTTAAACATTGTTTGCTGGGAAATGCATGTTGTATTAAGCAGAAATGTTTATTAACCATTTGTGTATTAGTTACTAACTGATAAGGTAAATGATATTAATCATATATGCAGTTACTAACCGGAGATACATATATTGTGAAGCTAGTTTTTATATGCTGATGGATTGTGGTTTATAAATTGTGTTTATGATATGAGATTTGAAACTTTTTTGTATACGTAATAAATATATATATATTTTTATCCGATTATTGATTATTGTATTTTTCAAAGCAAAACACAGACAATTTAAAGAATTCAATAGAATTTCTAAGAAATATAAACGATTGATATTTGTGTCTCGTATGGATTTCTTATGAAATAATAATCCCTGATATATTGGAGGCAACTGCCGAGATAGGTCCAGTAAGTCCAATATAGACATATTGGAGGCTTGGCTGATAAATCCAATATATAACGTGTTGTATTCACGTGCAGAGATTATATCCGACAATGTCATCTTCACCCCCTATCTCCTCGTCACTGGAGCCAACTTGGCAGTATGCTGCAGCTGCTGGGGCAACATGAGTGCCAGTTATTTGTGTGTCATCACTGGCACCCCCTTCCTCTAGGTTGATTATACTCCTTTCCTCAACCTCAGAGATTGAATCAGAGCACTGTAGTTGCTCCGCATCCTCAAGCAGCATGTCACTGTCATTGTAGTCAAACAATTCAGCTGACTCCTCCGTGTGTGATAGCGAGGCTACAGCAGGAGTAGCTGTGGACATGGAGGCTGCATTAGATGCTTTGGCAGCTGAGGTGGACTGTAAAGCACTACAAGCCTGGCTGGCAGAGGACTCAGAGGATGAGGATGGCCTGGTTTGCCAATCCACCAAATCCTCTGTATGTTGCTGCTGCTTAAGAAGACGGCCAGCACCAGTTAGAAAGGACAAGCGTGCCCCTGCAGAGGATACACCACGTCCACCACGACCAGAGGTACAGCCTCCTGACACAGGGGCTGCTTGCCCTCTTATCTGTGTCTGGGAGCGTCTGCCTGTCCTTTTTGTTCTTTCAGACATGGTGAGTGATATATAGATTAAATATATACAGAACTCTGATTCAGAACTCTGATTGAACTCTGGTATAAAAGATTAAAGATTTACAGAACTCTGGTATAACTCAGTGAGAAACCCTGATAGCTGGCAGCCAGTGACAAGACACAGATTACAATTCCCTCCTATAAATCAATGTGACCCCCTGATGGGTGGCAGTGAGAAGCCACAGATTACAATTCGCATAAATCTGCTAGAAGTATGTGGGACCCCCTGATGGGTGGCAGTGAGAAGACACAGATTACAATTCGCATAAATCTGATAGAAGTATGTGGGACCCCCTGATGGGTGGCAGTGAGAAGACACAGATTACAAATCTCAGAAACCTCCCTATAAATCAGTGTGACCCCCTGATAGCTGGCAGTGAGGAGACACAAATTACAATTCGCATAAATCTGATAGAAGTATGTGGGACCCCCTGATGGGTGGCAGTGAGAAGACACAGATTACAAATCTCAGAAACCTCCTATAAATCAGTGTGACCCCCTGATGGGTGGCAGTGAGAAGCCACAGATTACAAGTCTCAGAAACCTCCTATAAATCAGTGAGACTCCCTGATGGGTGGCAGTGAGAAGCCACAGATTACAATTCGCATTAATCTGCTAGAAGTATGTGGGACCCCCTGATGGGTGGCAGTGAGAAGCCACAGATTAAGCCACAGAAACCTCCTATAAATCAGTGAGACCCCCTGATGGGTGGCAGCCAGTGAGAACACACGGATTATAAAAATTCCCAAATATTTTGTAGAAATTAGTGACCCCCAAAATATGTGCTGGCAGTGACAAGAGACAGATCACCTCAATTCCCAGATATTTTGTAGAAATTTGTGACCCCCCAAAATACTTGCTGGCAGTGACAAGACACAGATCACCTCAATTCCCAAATGTTTTGTAGAAATTTGTGACCCCCAAAATACTGCGTGGTACTGGCTGTGTGACAAGACACAGATCACCTCAAGTCCCAAATATTTTGTAGAAATTTGTGACCCCCAAAATACTGCGTGGCACTGGCTGTGTGACGACACAGATCACCTCAATTCCCAAATGTTTTGTAGAAATTTGTGACCCCCAAAATACTTGCTGGCAGTGACAAGACACAGATCACCTCAATTCCCAAATATTTTGTAGAAATTTGTGACCCCCAAAATACTTGCTGGCAGTGACAAGAGACAGATCCCCTCAATTCCCAGATATTTTGTAAAAATTAGTGACCCCCCAAAATACTGCGTGGTACTGGCAGTGAGTCACAAGACACAGATCACCTCAATTCCCAAATATTTTGTAGAAATTTGTGACCCCCAAAATACTACGTGGCAGTGACAAGAGACCGATCACCTCAATTCCCAGATATTTGGTAGAAATGAGACCCCCCCAGTAGCGTGGCAGACCGGCAGTAAGAACACAGAACAACTATCTCCTCTGAAATCTCCTCTCAAATGTGTGCAGAAGCGCTGCGTGGAAACCTTATATAGTGTGCTGCGGGACTTAGCTCTGTGAGCCCATGATTGGGCAAAATTTGCCCAATCAGGACTCTGAGCCGTGATTGGCATAGTGTTGAACCTGTCTTGCACCAGACCTGTGGTCAGGTGCAAGGCTGTAGCCAATTACGAACTTCAGGCCAGTGGGAAAGTGCATTGTGGTCCATTGTGGTGCATTGTGGGCGAACACGCGGCGAACACCCGGAAATGTTCGGAGTTCGCAAACAAATGAACAGGCTATGTTCGATGCGAACTCCGAACCGTCCGAACCAAACAGCTCATCCCTAATCAGAACTCTCAGAGCTCAGAGAGAGAGAGAATCCTGTTGTAAAACATACAGCCGCGTCTGGTGTTTTATTTCAAACTACGCTACACTCCACACTCAACCTCAGAAGGCAGAGAGCGGCCTTCTGGAAATTCCTAACGGCTCCAGGGCAGAGGAACAGAAGCAGGCGGGTCAAGCTGCTCGAGGCGCTGAGGACAGCGCTCCCAGTAGCCGGGCTGACCGCAACAAAGGGGTGTCTGGAGAGTCAGGACAGGCAGAAGAGAACGGTTCTGTCACATTGGTGGCAAGCGGTGGGATAGAGGCTCTCCAACACTAAGACACCCCAAGATGGTGGAGGAAGAAATTGAGGGCTTCCTCCAAGACTTTGAAAGACTATGTCAGGTACATGGAGTACAACTTCCGCCTGGGCTGGAATCTTGGCCAGCAATCTTTCAGGCTGAGCGGCGGAAGCATACAGAGCAGTCCCTGAAGAAGAGGCCATGGACTATGCTCAGATCAAGCAGGTCTTGCTGGCCCGCTTCGCCATCACCCCAGTAGCCAGTTGGCTAAAATTCCGGACCTCCCGCCGGCCCAACGGCACGACACATGTGGAATGGGCCCACCGGCTGCAGTGTGATTTAAAAAACTGGTTCCAGGGTAGTCAAGCCCGAACAATCGAGGACATTACCCAACTAGTGCTGCTGGAGCAGTTCCTGGAACACACGGCCACAGCGGTGCGAGATTGGGTGAGGGACAAAAAGCCCCAAACGGTGCAGCAAGCTGCTACCTGGGCGGACGAATATACGGACACCCGGAAGACCAGTGGGGGCGATCGACAGCCTGCTCCTCGACCCCCCCCTTGCCCATCCACAATTCTGACCCCCCGACCCGTTGGCCGGCGTCTCGCCCAGCAGTCCGCGCAAACTCAGCTGTAACCATCCGTTGTTATGGCTGCAACCAAGTGGGACATTATCGCCAGAACTGCGCCTACCTGGACGACATAACCGTCTATAGCCAGACCTGGGAGGAACACTTCCACCATCTGGGGGTGGTGTTAGGTAGGATAAGGGCCGCTAACCTGACCCTGAAACCTGACAAGTGCCGGATCGGGATGTCCGAGGTACAGTACCTCGGCCACCGGGTGGGGTGTGGGAAGCAGCGATCCGAGCCGGCCAAGATAGAGGCCATCCTAGATTGGCCCACTCCCATAACCAAGACCCAGGTCCTTGCCTTCCTAGGGACCGCCGGGTACTACCGGAAATTCGTCCCCCGTTACAGTGACCTCGCTAAACCCCTGACTGACCTGACAAAAAAATCCCTACCCCGCCAAATCCTGTGGTCCCCGGAGTGTGAGGCGGCATTCCACCAACTCAAAACCGCCCTAACTCAAGCTCCCATCCTGGCAGCACCAAATTATAACAAACGCTTTGTCGTCCACACAGATGCCTCCATGTTTGGACTGGGAGCCGTATTGAGCCAAGTGGGCGATGACGGAGGGGAGCATCTGGTGGCTTTTATCAGCCGCAAACTTCTACCCCGGGAAGTGGGGTACGCCGTCGTAGAAAAGGAGTGTTTGGCCCTGGTTTGGGCCCTAAAGAAATTTCAGCCTTACGTCTATGGACGCTCCTTCACCGTGATGACCGACCACAACCCTCTGGTTTGGCTCAACCGAGTGGCAGGAGAGAACAGCAGATTGCTGCGCTGGAGCCTGGCATTGCAGCCATTTAATTTCATGATCCAATACCGGCCCGGGGCCCAAAATGGGAATGCCGATGAACTGTTCCGGCAAACGGCCCTGGAGCCCTGACTCACCTTGCTCCGACGTCCCCGAGTCGACCCGTTTGGGTCCAACTGTGTCTGTCGAACTCTTTTTGGGGGGAAAGTAATGTCATGGAGCTGATGTAACGCTCCATGCTTCAAACCCCAAGAGACTTTATGTTCAATCTATATCGTGTGTTTTTAAATATATATTACATCGTTTGGTTTTAGTTTAAACTAGTTTAGTGTAAAATGGCGTAGCTTTACTTTTAAATACTTATATTCCTGTAGGTAAATGTGGTTCTGTATAGCCAGTAAACAAGCTTTACTGCTGTGTAATTTATGCAACAGGGCTTTCCCCCTTATCTGGCTGCATGTTTAATTCAAGGGATCTGTGATAGTGTTTGCCTTTAATCTGATGTGTTAGAACATTGGATTATGCAAATGTTGTGTGAGCTAAAGGCTAAAGAATATAAAGAATGTTTATTGTAAATATCTGACATAATGTAATTAGCATATTGGTAGGACGAGGTGCGTCATTTATGCAAATTATGACTGTTGGATTTCAGCATAAATGGTGGTGTTTTTGTTCATTAAAGATCTGAACTCTCAGAGAGAGAGAGAATCCTGTTTTAAAACATACAGCTGCGTCTGGTGTTTTATTTCAAACTATGCTACACTCCACACTCAACCTCAGAAGGCAGAGAGCGGCCTTCTGGAAATTCCTAACGGCTCCAGGGCAGAGGAACAGAAGCAGGCGGGTCAAGCTGCTTGAGGCGCTGAGGACAGCGCTCCCAGTAGCCGGGCTGACCGCAATGAAGGGGTGTCTGGAGAGTCAGGACAGGCGGAAGAGAACGGTTCCGTCACAAGGCACACACTGCAAGATGCTTGAAGTCCAGTGTGATGTTTCCACAGTCTGTGTTGATTTGGGGAGCCATGTCATCTGCTGGTGTTGGTCCACTTTGCTTCATTAAGTCCAGGGTCAACGCAGACGTCTACCAGGAGATTTTGCAGCACTTCATGCTTCCTTCCACAGACTAGCTTTATGGGGATGCTGACTTCATTTTCCAGCAAGACCTGGCACCTGCCCACACTGCCAAAAGCACCAAAACCTGGTTCAATGACCATGGGATTACTGTGCTTGAATGGCCAGCAAACTCGCCTGACCTGAACCACATAGAGAATCTTTGGGGCATTGCCAAGAGAAAGATGAGAGACATGAGACGGAACAATGCAGGAGAGCTGAAGGCCACTATTGAAGCATCCTGGTCTTCCATAACACATCAGCAGTGCCACAGGCTGATAGCTTCCATGCCACGCCGCATTGAGGCAGTAATTGCTGCAAAAGGGGTTCAAACCAAGTACATATGCATGCTTATACTTTTCAGAGGTCCCATATTGTTTTATGTACAATCCTTGTTTTATTGATTGCATGTAATATTCTAATTTTCTGAGATTGTGGATTTGGGGTTTTCATGACCTGTAAGCCATAATCATCACAACTATGACAAATCACTGCTTGAACTATCTTGCTTTGCATGTAATGAGTCTCATATATTAGTTTCACCTTTTAAGTTGCATTACTGAAATAAATGATCTTTTCCACGCTATTCAAATTTTTTGAGTTTCACCTGTATCTATTTAAAGCATTAGACATGTGTTATTATCAATATCTAACTATTTGTTATATACTGTCTAATTATCCCTAATAGATACTCACAGCATATAAACAAAATCCCATTATAGTATCCTAACAGAACAACAAAAATAACTACATACTCCATTATCCAATTTACATTCCCCAAAAAAAACTCACATTTGGTTTAGTTCAAGAGAGATAAGGGGATAATTGAACAGAGAAAAAACAATCCTTATATATAAACACATAATAACATTATATATTACAAATAAAAAGAGATATTAATAAAAAAAGAACAAAGAAAGATAACTCGTCTTGCAGGAATAATGGAGAAAAAAACAACAGCAGTTGGTTATCCCATTATAGCATGAAAATAAGACACATTCCAGAATTTACAGCTAAATACATCTTTCAATGTACATATTAACTACTACATATTGCAAATAGAAAGAACTATTAATAAAAAACAAAGAAAGAAAACTTTTCTACAAGAATTTATGAGAGAAACAAATTAGTTATCAGGCGCGATTGAAAGGTAATGTGAAAGCAAAGCTGCTATTGTCTCCGTTTCCTTTGGGGTTTTTTTTTTACTCGAGGCTAAGCACTAGTAGAAAACATAGAAATGAAGCAACATGTGGTAAGAGAGGCAGTCCCTTTACATAGATCACACATGGAAAAACACAATATCAGAACTAGGAAATACAAAACATCAAAGATAAACACATGCAGGGCCGCCATCAGGGCATTACGCCTAATACTGCTGTAAGGGGCCCGGGCCGGTGGGGGCCCGGGCCGCTGGGCCTGGGGGGAGGATCCGGGCCCCCGACGGCAGCGGCGTCGCCCTTTAACAGCTCCGGTATCGGACTCGATGAGTCCGAATCCGGAGCTGTGTCGCTGCTGCTGCAGGAGCCGGAGGAGACTGAGACACTGTGTCTCCTCCGGCTCCTGGCAGCTTCACTTCCTGGCTGGCGGGCGGCAGCAAGCAGCGTGTGAGGGGCCTCCCAAGCACGTTGCTTTGGCTCCGCCCCTCCACTCAGTGAAGCTGCGCGCCGGAGCTGGAGGACCGGGAAGAAGACAGAAGAAAAGAAGAGAAGAAAATTAAAGAAAAGGTGAAGAAAAGAAGATAGAAGACAGCGAGTGGTGAGCCAGGACCGTGGGCCCTGACCCCTAGGTCCAAACCCAGGACCCAGACCCCTAGGCCCAGACCTCTAGGCTCAGACCCAAGGCCCAGACCCAGGGCCCAGACCCTATGGCCCAGACCCAGGGCAAAGGCCCAGACCCATGGCCCAGGACCCAGACCCTAGGGCCCTGACCCTTAGGCCCAGACCCCAAGGCCCAGACCCCTAGGCCCAAACCCAGGGCCCAGACCCCCTAGACCCAAACCCAGGGCCCAGACCCCAAGGCCCAGACCCCTAAGCCCAAACCCAGGGCCCAGACCCAAGGCCCAGACCCAGACACTAGGGCCCAGACCCTGGGCCCAGACCCCCTAGGTCCAAACCCAGGGCCCAGACCCAGGGCCTAGGCCCAAACCCAGGGCCCAGACCCAAGGCCCAGACCCCCTAGGCCCAAACCCAGGGCCCAGACCCTAAGGCCCAGACCCAAGGCCCAGACCCAGGGCTCAGACCCTAGGGCCCAGACCCTAAGACCCAGGGCCCAGACCCCTAGGCCCAAACCCAGGACCCAAGGCCCAGACCCTAGGCCCAAACCCAGGGCCCAGACCCCAAGGCCAGGACCCAGACCCCAAGGCCCAGACCTCTAGGCTCAGACCCAGGGCCCAGACCCAGGGCCCAGACCTCTAGGCCAGACCCCAAGGCCCAGACCCAGGGCCCAGACCCAGGGCCCAGACCCCAAGGCCCAGACCTAGGGCCCAGGGTCCAGACCCCTAGGCCCAGGGCCAAGGCCCAGACCCAGGGCCAGACCCAAGGCAAATGCCCAGGGCCCAGACCCAAGACCCAAACCCAGGGCCCAGACCCTATGGCCCAGACCCAGGGCAAAGGCCCAGGCCCCTAGGCCCAAACCCATGGCCAAGGCCAGGACCCAGACCCTAGGGCCCAGACCCAGGGCCCAGACTCAGGGCCCAGACCCCTAAGCCCAAACCAGGGCCCAGACCCCAAGGCCCAGGACCCAGACCCAAGACCCAGGGCCCAGACACTAGGCCCTAGGCCCAAACCCAGGGCCCAGACCCAGGGCCCAGACCCCTAGGCCCAAACCCAGGACCCAAGGCCTAGACCCAGGGCCCAGACCCAAGGCCCAGACCCTGGGCCCAGGCCCAAACCCAGGGCCCAGACCCTAAGGCCAGACCCCCTAGGCCCAGACCCTAAGGCCCAGACCCCCTAGGCCCAAACCCAGGGCCCAGACCCTAAGGCCAGACCCAGGGCCCAGACTCTAAGACCCAGGGCCCAGACCCTAAGGCCCAGACCCAGGGCCCAGACCTCAGGGACCAGACCCCAAGGCCCAGTCCCAGGGACCAGACCCAGGGCCCAGACCCAAAGGCCATCATACACAGCCCGTTTCTGTGAGATTTATTGCTGTGGATTCTGTGATATGTTCAGACACACCGCTCATTACTGTGAGTTTTATTGCTGTGGATACTGTGATAAGCTAATACACACTGCACATTACTGGGAGTTTTATTGCTGTGGTGCTATGTTATGTCCTTTTTTTTGAAGGGGAGAAAAGCTGTTAGAGTTGAGGGGGGGGCCCTGGTGGGCCCCATCGTGAGGTTTAGTAAGGGGCCCCATCATTTCTAATGGCTGCCCTGAACACATGCATTAATAATTAGTAAAGACAAACATTGAAATAAACAGACGCTGATCAGCGCAGACAGTAAAACCAGCCACACACAAGATATAGCTGCAATATGTCTGAATATCTCTTTGTTAGTCAGACCATTTATTAGATTTTAACATCCAATAGAAACGTTTGTTATAGACAAAGTTTCATATACACCCCACACAGGAATGTGATGATAACAGCCAATCAGAGCAGATACATTTCTACACTTCATGTAACAAAGACTGTACAGGAAATATGGCTAAATTCCACAGGCCATATCCTGTGTAAGAAAAGACTAGTTACATACAGAATTGACACTTACAAAAGGGGGGGTCACAGCCCATTTTATCAGAACAGGATTTTCAAAAAAGGATATTTATATATTCATACAGGAAATTTTTAAAATCTAACAACTATGGGATAACAGAATATTCCGGATATAATAGTTACTATTGGATAACAGACTATTCTGGATATTATAGTTACTATGTGATAACAGAATATTCCTGATATAATAGTTTCTATGGGATAACGGAATATTCCCGATATAATAGTTACTATGTGATGAGTGACAGAATATTACGGATATAATAGTTACTATGAGATAACAGAATATTCCAGATATAATAGATACTATGGGATAACAGAATATTCCGGATATAACAGAATATTCCGGATATAATATTTACTATGGGATAACAGAATATTCTGGATATAATAGTTACTATGGGATAACAGAATATTCTGGATATAATAGTTACTATGGGATAACAGAATATTCCGGATATAATATTTACTATGGGATAACAGAATATTCTGGATATAATAGTTACTATGGGATAACAGAATATTCTGGATATAATAGTTACTATGGATAACAGAATATTCCGGATATAATAGTTACTATGTGATAACAGAATATTGTTGAGATCCATCATTATCCACTAATGTTTACGCGTAAAAGTGACATCTTCCCAAAGCAGCCATATTTCTGCAGCTCTCTCTCACCTCCTTCCCTCCCTGCAGCTCTCTCTCACCTCCTGCCCTCCCTGCAGCTCTCTCTCACCTCCTGCCCTCCCTGCAGCTCTCTCACCTCCTCCCCTCCCTGCAGCTCTCACCTCCTCCCCTCCCTGCAGCTCTCTCACCTCCTCCCCTCCCTGCAGCTCTCTCACCTCCTCCCCTCCCTGCAGCTCTCTCACCTCCTGCCCTCCCTGCAGCTCTCTCTCGCCTCCTCCCCTCCCTGCAGCTCTCACCTCCTGCTCTCCCTGCAGCTCTCTCTAACCTCCTCCCCTCCCTGCAGCTCTCACCTCCTGCCCTCCCTGCAGCTCCTCACCTCCTGCCCTCCCTGCAGCTCTCTC
This sequence comes from Leptobrachium leishanense, assembly GCA_009667805.1. Lineage (NCBI taxonomy): Eukaryota > Metazoa > Chordata > Amphibia > Anura > Megophryidae > Leptobrachium > Leptobrachium leishanense. The sequence goes on from RXON01002353.1 coordinate 25,313, forward strand.
TCGCCTCCTCCCCTCCCTGCAGCTCTCACCTCCTGCTCTCCCTGCAGCACTCTCTCACCTCCTCCCCTCCCTGCAGCTCTCACCTCCTGCCCTCCCTGCAGCTCTCTCACCTCCTGCCCTCCCTGCAGCTCTCTCTCACCTCCTGCCCTCCCTGCAGCTCTCTCTCACCTCCTGCCCTCCCTGCAGCTCTCTCACCTCCTCCCCTCCCTGCAGCTCTCTCTCACCTCCTGCCCTCCCTGCAGCTCTCTCACCTCCTGCCCTCCCTGCAGCTCTCTCACCTCCTGCCCTCCCTGCAGCTCTCTCTCACCTCCTGCCCTCCTGCAGCTCTCTCTCACCTCCTGCCCTCCCTGCAGCTCTCACCTCCTCCCCTCCCTGCAGCTCTCTCTCACCTCCTGCCCTCCTGCAGCTCTCTCACCTCCTGCCCTCCCTGCAGCTCTCTCACCTCCTCCCCTCCCTGCAGCTCTCTCTCACCTCCTCCCCTTCCTGCAGCTCTCTCTCACCTCCTGCCCTCCCTGCAGCTCTCTCTCACCTCCTGCTCTCGCTGCAGCTCTCTCACCTCCTCCCCTCCCTGCAGCTCTCTCTCGCCTCCTGCCCTCCTGCAGCTCTCTCTCGCCTCCTCCCCTCCCTGCAGCTCTCTCTCACCTCCTGCCCTCCCTGCAGCTCTCTCTCACCTCCTGTCCTCCCTGCAGCTCTCTCTCACCTCCTGCCCTCCCTGCAGCTCTCTCACCTCCTCCCCTCCCTGCAGCTCTCTCTCACCTCCTGCCCTCCCTGCAGCTCTCTCTCACCTCCTGCTCTCCCTGCAGCTCTCTCACCTCCTCACCTCCCTGCAGCTCTCTCTCGCCTCCTGCCCTTCCTGCAGCTCTCTCTCGCCTCCTCCCCTACCTGCAGCTCTCTCTCACCTCCTGCCCTCCCTGCAGCTCTCTCACCTCCTGCTCTCCCTGCAGCTCTCTCACCTCCTGCCCTCCCTGCAGCTCTCTCTCACCTCCTGCTCTCCCTGCAGCTCTCTCACCTCCTCCCCTCCCTGCAGCTCTCTCTCGCCTCCTGCCCTTCCTGCAGCTCTCTCTCACCTCCTGCCCTCCCTGCAGCTCTCTCACCTCCTGCCCTCCTGGCTTACACCGCTTGCTGATCCTCTTATACACTGTTAAACCCCTTCACCCCATTCTTTGCTAGAGTGTAAGCTCTTGGGATCTGTGCACAGAGCGTGTTTGGTGTGTGTTTGCGCCTGCCGGAGTCCTCTTTATATAGTGATATACTGTGACTTTATAAATGTGCAGCGATTGCCCTATATTTTACATTAACGTGAGATTTTCAGACGTGATTCTCCTTTTATTCTGGATATTTCCTCCATAAATAAGATCTGGACGCGGCTCCTTTCCATTTACTTCATGCATTGGCCAGAAATATGGCTGCTTTGGGAAGACGTCACTTTTATGCGTAAACATTAGTGGATAATGATGGATCTGGTGATGGGAGGCAGACGTTTCAGGCATAATTAACTCGCTTAATGCCACCTATAGCTCTTTCATGCTCCGGGGATCTGGTCCCGATGTGCAATGTCTGCGGCCGTGCAGTAACATGCGCCACTTACACATTCATTAGGAGAAGTTTCAAAGTTCCAATCTCGCCGGCAATTCCTGGGTATAAAAACCATTTGTCACTTTTATTCCTCAATTTGATCCGTTCAGCGACACAGTAAAAGTGAACGAGGCCCTCTCCTGAATGAGAAAATGACACCTCAGACAAATTCACTTCTAATTGTCTCCTGCCGTATCCGCTGCCAGATTTATCTGGGATTGCAGAGACATTAAAAGTCTGGGGGCCGCGCGGTGCAGGAGCATGCGGAGAGCCGCGCGGTGCAGGAGCATGTGGAGAGCCGCGCGGTGCAGGAGATATTACACTCCTGGCTGGAAAGAGCGGCGAATAATCATACATTAAATAGCAGGACTGAGTGTCTGCCGGGTGACGGGGTGATGGGGCGCGTGCGATTCTACTCTACAAGTCCACCACCACCTGTAAAGCCCAGGTCCATGAATACAGCAGTGTGATGCACCCTAGGAGATAGAGGTCCTGGCATGAGCGAGTGGGGGACTTGTACGTGGACTTCCGCTCGCCAAACTCCACTGACTGAGAGAGTCATGCCAGGTGGAAAACGTCATCTTCCCAGTAATCTTCATGGCACAAACGACGAGAAGAAGAGCTCTGTGACACAGAGGGGTTCCACTGGCCGTACAAAATGTAGGCATCACCCCGCCTGGCCAACGGGCCGATAAAGGGCCGAATCCCTGAAAAAAGAATCCTGCCGCCCCATCACCAGTGCCCTCCTAACTGGGAACACAACATCACAAACAGCCCTGGAGGAACTGTGGTGTGTCTTTAAAGTGTGTTCATGAGTGTGTGTATAATATATATGTTTATATATGTGTGTGTATAATATGTGTGTGTATATATGTGTGTGTATGATATATATGTTTATATATGCATGTATATAATATGTGTGTGTATATATGTGTGTGTATAATATATATGTTTATATATGTGTGTGTATAATATGTGTGTGTATATATGTGTGTGTATGATATATATGTTTATATATGCATGTATATAATATGTATGTGTATATATGTGTGTGTGTGTATATAATATATATGTTTATATATGTGTGTATATATTTGAATTGTGTGTGTGTGTGTAGAGTGTGTACTTTTGTCCCTTTGTTTGTTTTACCACATACATATAATTGATAAACGCTGCCAGGAGGGGCTGACACTGAATTAATATTCTCTTTGATGTGTGTTTATTGTGTTCATGTCTTGAATGGATCCCAGATAATTACAATCGCTTGTGGAACCGGAAAGAGGAACATTTCTGCTTTGTACAACTCTCCTCCTGCTCAGGAGATGCAGACAAAGCTACGGTGTATCTGTGTGTGTGTGTGTCGTGTATGTGTTAGTGTTTGCCTGTGTATGGTTTAGTAAACACATTGGGGATTATTCAGAGAGAGCTGATCTGGCCCCAAAATGTCACCGAACAATGAATTTCCCCGTGCGGTGACATTTCGGGGCCATTCGGCTATTCAGAAAGCAGGCAGTTCTCCAAATTTTGGCGAACTACCTGCACGTACGGTGCTGTTCGGCGGCAGTGAAATCCCCCATAGAGAAGCAATGGTTAATCTATTCAGAGACACTAAACAGCAGAGAAAAGTTGCCAAAGTGCCCTGATTTTTGGTGGTTTCATTCGGCAGGTTTATTCAGGCGAATCCCATAGGTTTCAATGTTAAAAATATTCCCATTTTTATACAATATCTAATAAACCATTTATTATTTTAATCTGCAGCAAAAAGTCTCTTTATTTATTCTTTTTCTAGGATATTTTAGGCATTTTTCTTTTTAGGCATTTTAGGCATAGTTTTTTCTGTAACAGACCTTTTTATTATCATTCATAGGATTTTATATGTAAATTCCAGACATTTTCATTCAGTAGTTTTTTTGCAAACAGCATTTCAATTTTGACGCTTGAAATTGTGTTTTTTATTATTTTTTTTACCTGTCCCGGCCGCTTGTCGGCTGCGTTTGGCGGCCCTCCGGTGGGTTTGCAGCTGATGTTCAATGGTTTGCAGCGGCAGCCGGCGGGTTTGCGGCAGCATTCGGCGCCCAATTCCCTGCACTTCGGGGACCCTGCGGTGAATGCTGAATTCATGGCAGAGGGGGGGATTTGCTTTCCCAAAGTGCGGGTAACGAGAGATATTAGCGACATTTCGGAGCTCTCTGAATGACCCCCTTGTATTTGTGATGCGGCGAATTCTTCCTCTTATAAACCCGTTTAAGCAGCATCTATCGGTTTCCTTTAATATCTGCAATGACCGAGTGATTGGGTTTTGTTTGATAGACATTCTGGCCGTGTTCGTTTCATGTCGGGGTCTGCGCGCACTCACACATTTGATGTTGTTATCTGATGATCTATGCTTGAAGTGAGGATCACAATTTCCAAACCTTTTAAAGTCGCTTTTTTCTTGACGATCTGCTGGTTCAGTTTTATCCCGTTTTTTTCCCGCTCACAGCAGGAGTTTTAATTCCTCAGAAATTAATCTAAACATCTCTTTTTTCAGCAAGGTGTCTGCGTTTGAGTACACAGGGGTGAGACGGACGGACAGACAGCACTGCTCCCTCTAAGGTGCCTGTGCTCACGTTCTGACCGCAGGCGACAGATCTGTGCTGCAGGCTTTGGGCCTGGGCTCCCTTACGTGCGGCTCTGATTGTTGGCTGCACTCTGAGATGTCAGACGCCTCTTTGAATTATTTTGCGGTATTGCAGCTGAGAGTCATGGAGACACACGTAAGGGAGCACACACCCAAAGACTACAGAACAACAACGATCGGGCCATGGCCAGACCAAGGCCATGTCAGAGCAGCCCTGAGCTTAGGCAAGTCAGGAGGATAATATCGATAAGATAATGGGGTCAAATTGGAATGAAGTGAGGACATAATAAAAAAGTAATCCAACATCCTCCGTGTTCTCCGTCCAACATCCTCCGTGTTCTCAGCCCAACATCCTCCGTGTTCTCAGCCCAACATCCTCCGTGTTCTCAGCCCAACATCCTCCGTGTTCTCAGCCCAACATCCTCCGTGTTCTCAGCCCAACATCCTCTGTGTTCTCAGCCCAACATCCTCCGTGTTCTCAGCCCAACATCCTCTGTGTTCTCAGCCCAACATCCTCTGTGTTCTCAGCCCAACATCCTCCGTGTTCTCAGCCCAACATCCTCCGTGTTCTCCGTCCAACATCCTCCGTGTTCTCAGCCCAACATCCTCCGTGTTCTCAGCCCAACATCCTCCGTGTTCTCAGCCCAACATCCTCCGTGTTCTCAGCCCAACATCCTCCGTGTTCTCAGCCCAACATCCTCCGTGTTCTCCGTCCAACATCCTCCGTGTTCTCCGTCCAACATCCTCCGTGTTCTCCGTCCAACATCCTCCGTGTTCTCTGTCCAACATCCTCCGTGTTCTCAGCCCAACATCCTCCGTGTTCTCAGTCCAACATCCTCCGTGTTCTCCGTCCAACATCCTCCGTGTTCTCAGCCCAACATCCTCCGTGTTCTCCGTCCAACATCCTCCGTGTTCTCCGTCCAACATCCTCCGTGTTCTCCGTCCAACATCCTCCGTGTTCTCTGTCCAACATCCTCCGTGTTCTCAGCCCAACATCCTCCGTGTTCTCAGTCCAACATCCTCCGTGTTCTCCGTCCAACATCCTCCGTGTTCTCAGCCCAACATCCTCCGTGTTATCAGTTTTTATGGAGTGGGGTGGGATCCATCACCCTAATTGTTATCGGTTTTCGTGGGGTGGGATCCATCTCCCTAAATGTTCTCAGTCTTCTCAGGGTGGGTTGAGGTCCATCACATTAACGTTCTCGTTTTGCTGAGGTATGCTGTAACCTTTCATCGATTCTATTTGTATCATGGGTGGAGGATCATCTCCTCAATCAATAAACTGTAGATGATGAATGTTGGGTAACAGAATCCCTGTGCCGAGCGCTGGGCAGTTTCTAGGGTTTGCAGGACCCGGTAATATGTCAGGTTATTTTGGTGGCCGGGGTACATCTAGATAAAGTTTGATGTTCGGGCACAGACGGATGGTTCTTCTGGATCAACAAACATCGCAATGGTCCAAACTCATATTGTTCCTTCGTTCTTTGCTGTGAAAAGGTGCCGATAACTTTCCGTAGGTATAAATCGAGATGAAACGAGACATTTTTACACAGTAACTATTTGTGCATTTCCTACGGCGACGCATTATCCAAATGAACAGGTCCGTGCGGTCAGGAGGAGGCGAGGCCTCCAATAAGAGACAAAAGGCTTGCAATTCACAGGCCGAGTGTAATTATCCGGCAGAAAGCCCTGGCCTTTTTATCCCATATAAGTAATGACTAGGAGACCCTCCGCTATATTCATTAGAAGGCGTCTAATTGTTTAAAGGAAGGATTAACCAACGTCCCAACTGAGAAATTGCCCCAGTGCCGCTCCGTGCCAGCGCACTCCATTATACACAGGCCGGGCGCCCACAGCGACCGCTTTAAGCCAATTCACTCCTCAAGCTCCCAGAGTTAAATGTCTTCGGTGTGGATCAGGGACTCTGTGCCAAGGGGCTTTATTACGGCGTTATACTCCTTCTGCCTTTCTTCTCCGTCGTTGGCTGCCGGAGGGGTGGGCGCCATCATCTTGGTTTTTTTTTTTTAACAACAAAGGCCAGAAATGTGCGAATTGTATATCATTTTCTTTAGCACATTGTTGTGCACATTGTGTGTGGTTTTTGTAGCGCCGCGGTGTAATTTAAGAAGTGGGCACCTAAGTGAAAGGCGAGCAGCAGGATTACTCCCAATTAGCCGCCGGGGCACATAGACCTTTACAAATAGTAAGTGGCCACGCACGGCGCCGCTCTGAAGAAAGCTGATTGCATTCCTGTGCTTTATTTTTAGGTGCTCGTACGTGCCCATTGTCCTTCCATTTCCAGCTCCATTGTTCAGATCTGTCAGGACGTTTTAAGGTATAAAAGCATGTTCTGTATTATATTGATTACCGCTCGCTACTTAGCGGCCCCACAATCTGTCCGAGGGGACCAGGGGCAACTTTTGGAGACTTTGCGTTTTGCTGTAGGAAAGCTTTCTGGAGGTCCCGGAGGATTGCGTGGGGACGCTGGACGCTTACATTAAGAGATCATTGTTTTCGCTCTGACATTCTTCATGGATTTTAATTTTTTTTTCCTCTTTCCATTTTGGGTTTTTGCGCGGCTGAAGGGGAAATGAATCGCACAATTTTTCAATAACTACAACACAAATTTCTCTGGTGTCCAAAGGGAAATTTGTCAGTAGACTGCTCCGCCATGCTCTGGGAACGCACGCAGGATGTTCGTTTAAAAACCAACACGACTCTATGATTTGTTCATGTGTCAGCGGCTGCCGGTAACCCCCTCAGCGCCGCCGGGGTCAAGCAGAAAACACTGATTCCCAGTGCCCGGCACAGATTGTAAATACTGTGTGAGGTCTTTCCGCGTCACCGGGAGACATCCGGAAAGCAGTGGAAAGCTCTAACATACAGGACCACAATAATAATAATGACGGTTTGACACGAGCCGCTCATTTCCCTGTGACATTAAATATATTGAAAATGCATTTCAAAATCTCTCTGTATTGCCTGATGTTCAGTGGTTTCATTCGACAGGTTTAATCAGGCGAATCCCATAGGTTTCAATGGTAAAAAAAAATACAGTTTCCTTATAAATTTTTTATTCAACCATTTTTTCTTTTCATTTGCGGCAAAAAGTCTTGTTTATTTTTTTTAGCCATTTTTCTGGATTTTTTGGGGGAAATTTTTGATTCCCATTTTTTTTAATGGCTTTCTTTTTTATTTGGTAACAGGCCTTTTTTATTACACACATTTTCATGCATTTCTATTGTTTTAAACAGTTCAGCGGCTGATCGGCTACATTTGGTGAATGCTGAATTCACAGCAGGGTCTTGGAATTAAAAATCGCCAAAGTGCTTTAACGAGAGAACACTGACATTTCGGTGCTCTCTGAATAACCCCTAAAGAGTTCCCACTGATGGCATCTGTAAGAGATCCTCCTCATGTTTCTACGAAAAAATTATGTGGAAGGGTTCCTTCTAGGCTTGTGCACCGATTTTTTTTTTCGGTTCGATTCGGTTGGATTTTTCGGATTTTAAAACTTTTCGATTCGGCTCGTTTCGACCGATTTCGGTTTCGATTCGATTCGGTTCGGCCCGTTTTTCGGGTACATTTTTTTTTTCGGAATTTCGACCATTTTTCGTATTTTCGTGTCACTGTGCTCGGTTTTTGTATCAACTTTTCGTAATTTCGGAAATTTTCGTTTTTCGGAATTGCACATTTTTCGGGATATCGACCATTTTTCGTATTTTTCGTGTCATTTTGCCCGTTTTTTGTATCGACTTTTCGTTTTTTCAAAAATTTTTCGTTTTTACTAAATTGTCGTTTTTTGGAAAATTTTCGTTTTTCGCAACATCTGTTCTCCTCGTTTGACACATTTCAAGCCCATTCGAAAAATCCAAAAATATTTCGTTTCGGCTCGGAAAACATTTCGGATCTGAACTTTTCGGATCTAAAATTTTTTGGAAATTCGGCCGCATCCGAAAACACGAATCGGGAAATTTCGTGAAAATTACGAAATTCCGAAACCCGAAACGCACATCCCTAGTTCCTTCCTATTGATGTGTCTCACGAGTTCCTATTCATGGTATACTGGAGGTTCCTACTCAAGATATGTGAATGGGATCCCACCAGTGGGCTTTGTAAGGGTTCCTGCTCGGGGTCCCTGGAAGGTTTCCTGCTCGGGGTCCCTGGAAGGGTTCCTGCTCGGGGTCCCTGGAAGGTTTCCTGCTCGGGGTCCCTGGAAGGTTTCCTGCTTAAGGTCCCTGGAAGGGTTCCTGCTCGGGGTCCCTGGAAGGTTTCCTGCTCGGGGTCCCTGGAAGGTTTCCTGCTTAAGGTCCCTGGAAGGTTCCTGCTCGGGGTCCCTGGAAGGTTTCCTGCTCGGGGTCCCTGGAAGGTTCCTGCTCGGGGTCCCTGGAAGGTTTCCTGCTCGGGGTCCCTGGAAGGTTTCCTGCTTAAGGTCCCTGGAAGGGTTCCTGCTCGGGGTCCCTGGAAGGTTTCCTGCTCGGGGTCCCTGGAAGGTTTCCTGCTTAAGGTCCCTGGAAGGGTTCCTGCTCGGGGTCCCTGGAAGGTTTCCTGCTCGGGGTCCCTGGAAGGTTTCCTGCTCGGGGTCCCTGGAAGGTTTCCTGCTTAAGGTCCCTGGAAGGTTTCCTGCTCGGGGTCCCTGGAAGGTTTCCTGCTTAAGGTCCCTGGAAGGTTTCCTGCTCGGGGTCCCTGGAAGGTTTCCTGCTTAAGGTCCCTGGAAGGGTTCCTGCTTGTGGTAACTGGAAGGTTTCCTGCTTAAGGTCCCTGGAAGGGTTCCTGCTTGAGGTCCCTGGAATCCAGTATTCAGAGGGGGTCATATTCACACGGGATGTGGGACGGTTCCTACTAGTTTTCTTCAAGATTTCATGGTAACTCCAAGTCACTGGAGGTTGAGTGGCGTGGTGGTCAGATACATTCAACCAGCCATATCAAACATGGCTCCCTCAGGAGTTTTGTCTCCAGATTTGTTAGGGTGACCCCAGGTCATCAGCTGGACAGGTCTACTCAACTTGCAAGCCCTGACACTTCTGTGCGCTGCTATGCGACTTAGCTTGTAGGTAAAGCACATGCGTTTAGGCCAGAAGTCCACGGACTTGTCTTTTACCTGGAAATAACCTGTTTCTCTGGAGCGAGGAGAGACGAGCTGTTTGTGAGAGGTAAGTGCGTGATTATCCGGCTCCATACTGTAATTAGCGGCTGATTTGACACATATTGTGATGTGACGCAGGATTGTCCATCACCAGAACCTGAACAAGAAAGAAAGATTTAGACATCGGCAATGTTCCACTTCAGACTGTATTACCTAAAACATGTCCCTTGATACACGGCGACACTGTGTCCAGCCAACCCCTGCGTCAATCCTCACGTTACACCTCGCTGAATCCCAAGACTCTGGCCTTTTTCACTCAGGCTGGACGTCCACTGGGTCCGTAGTCAGACGACCAACTTGGTCATCCGCCTTTCGGCAACCCCGTCAGTTGATCAGGGTCGTCTACTGGAAGCGTCTGGATGACCCAGGTTGGCCAACAGTCAGGCCGTTGAAAAAAAAAAAATCCTTGCTGCGGAGGGGAGAAAAAAAGCCTCTGTCCCTGGTGCTGAAACGGGGACAACCCTGCCGAAACGCATCCGAAGCTGAAGAAAAAAAAAAAACCTTGCTGAGGGCTTCAGGTGGGATAAACCCCCTGTCCCTGGTGCTAAAATCGATTTGAGCACATAGGATATCAACGCCGGAGCGAAGACGGCCTGGAGGAGAGGAAAAGAAAAGCTGCGTTTGGCGAGGGGAAAAAAGCCTGGTCTTTTTTTTTAAAAAAAAAAGGGATCCGAAAATGTTGTCTAGAAAAAACGTAACTAAAAAGGCTTTTTGCTGCGGAAGAAAAAAATAAATATTGAATAAAAAAAGGATAAACTAGAAAATATTTTTTACATTGAATCCTACGGGCTTCGAACAGAATCACTTCTCTATGGGGCGATTTCCTGCCGCGGCCGGCGGCTTAACCATACAATTCAACTTTCTCAATGTATACATGTTGTGGGATCGGTCGGACGATATCGGACGAGGGCACCATCGCAGGAATCCGGACCCAGTGGACGGCCTAATTTAGGGCAGAGACCTGACTGTCTAGGGATCATGGGACTTGTAGTGCGTAGAAGCTGGCATTCCTAGGGTTCAGACATCACGAGACGCCAGCGCCTGTTCAGTATTCTCACCCTAACCTAGCTCTGCGCCTCGGATTCTCTCCTGGGCAGGAGCGCAGTGATTATATGAAGGAAGATGTATTCACCAGGATCACTTTTCTCAGACGCATAAAAAAGGGAAATGAAGTTTTCAATAAGCTTATTACAGGGACTCTCTGCGTCCGTCAGATGCTGCGCTCCGAGCCCTTTACTGATTAGTCTCACTCCAGCTCGAGCCCGCTCGCACCGCGGCCGCCCGGCGAGCCGCTGGAAAATTGAAGGACGTCGCCTAATAACGCCGCGTGATTTAAGTGTTCAATCTGCATTTCTTCTTTTAATAATTGAAAGAAATGTATTAGCGGCTGCGAAACGGGGCGAATATAGAAAAAAAGAATACATTTCACTTGGCTTCATAAAGTTTTCCGCCAGCGCTCTGAATCCTCATTCGTTTGCAATATGTAAGTTTAATGGCGTGACCCTTACAAGCAGAAAATGAAACGAAACACAGTGTCGCCGCAGCGCGTTACAAGTGTCAGGCGCGCGCCGGCTGCCATTAATTTTATTGGAAGTCATTTCTCTGGGTTGAATACAGCACAATTTAACGTTTCCATTTCCCCCGCTCCTGTTCTGCATGACAAATTGTTTTAATAAACATAAAGCCAGTAATAATAAGGCAATAATAAGCCTCGCAGTCACCTTATATCACTGCCGTTAAATTCTCCCACAAGCCAGCGCTGCTTACACTGACAATTACACGGCAGCCAATCCCAGGCCGGCCGGCCCGGCGCAATGGACAGATTTAATATCGTTTGTAAATATGATTAGTGTTCTGTCACGCCGCCGCGCGCTGCCATTTGTATTCTTCTTGGGGCTTATTCGCTCGCCAACATCAACATTAAATAATATTCCCATCAAATCCAATAGATCTTTCCGCCCTTCGTCTCGTAACTTAATGAACAAAGTGTCTGTGATTGGCAATATCCCGGGGATCAATCACAATCCTTATACTCCACCCATCCCTACATATAAATACCCCCCTTCGCTGAGTGGTACAGAGAGATGGCGTGTGTCGCCGCCACTCGCCTGGATGGCTGTTGTTTACAGAAATAATTTCATGCTACATTTCCATTCTTGCCTGGCTTTGTTTTTAGCTTAATGTTACAGCTCCTCCGCTTCCTGCCGCCAAACGTGACTAATAATAAGAATTACCTGTATTTATTGCGTTTGCAGGATCCTCGGCTATTTGTGGCTTTTTCCGCAGCGCCGGGGGCCGCACAGATAGCAATTCTTACAGCTTCAGGTCAATTAATTGCTGGGGGGAAGTTTTTAATTTCTTTTTTTCTTATTAAAGAAATGTAATTAAGATATAATGTTACAGCCGCCAGGCAGACAAACCGGCAGCATATAGGACGCCATAACCGGCCACGGAAATAGATCCAGGGTTCATAGCATGCGCGCCGTGGCGTTGGGTAATAATGTGGCGCTGTGTGCGCTCTGCTGGCTTGATACGTTGTATCCTGTACATTTCTATTCTAGCTGTGCGCGTCTATTACAGGAGCAGTGTAACGCTACAGTATATGTTTCACATCATGGTGAAATGGCTTTGTAGCTGATTCTTGACATTTAGCGACATCTTAAAGGGAGCGCAGTGGGCGGGGCTACTCCAATCTTTTGCTTATTCCTCGTGTCTGGATATTTATCAATGAATCACAGAATATGAAAACCTGAAAATAAAAAGGATAAAGTGATAACGTCACATTCAGTGACTTTTCGTTCTCTTCAATTCGGTGCGATTTGGTGATCCCATTACGGCGACCCTGCGGTTTATTCAGAAAGCACCACAGGGCCGTCGTAATGCAGGGAAAAGTCGCCGCAAACTCACCGCAAAACCAGGGCGAACGCACACCGAAACCTGCAAACACATCTGGATTAACCCCACCAAACACGCCGGAGAATCCCGAGCAGGAGCCGATCACAGCACAGAGAAGCCGCTGGAAAAACCCGACATCGCCGACGAATGGAGGGGAAAAAAAACAGTTCGGTTGAATGTTCGAAAAGTGAAACGCCGTTTGCAAAGAAAATACTGAGCGAAAATGTCTGAAATTTACATATGATCCAATGAATGCTGTTACAAAAAAAAGAAAAAAACGATTAAAAAAAGAAAAAACATTTTCGGAAAAAAAGCCCGAAAAATGCTTAAAATATCCTAAAAAATCTATAAATAAAGAGACTTTTTGCTGCAGAATTTTATAATGACCGGTTTATTAGATATTGAATTAAAACGGGAATATTTTTAACATTGAAGCCTATGGGATTCTCCTGAATTAACCTGCCGAATTAAACCACCGAATGGCAGGACATTAGGGGAACCTTTCACTGCTGGTTTGTGTTCTCTGAATAGCCGAAGCAGTGCTTTTTCATGGGGATTTCACTGCCCTCGAACAGGGACCGAACAGGCACCGTATGTGCAGGTAATTCGCCAGGATTTGGTGAACTGCCTGCTCTCTGAATAGCCGAATGGCCAGGAAAGGTACCCGAACGCTGATTTTCACTGCTCAATTCGGATCTCTTTGAATAACCCTGTTAATGTCAGGACAAAGACCTTGGTATGAGCATGTTGGCCATGAAGACAGTTCTGGTACACAAGTGGTTAACATACATTTGCCCTCTTAATGATGTCAGTCTGTCACATGTCACCCAGCCTGAAAGGGTTAATGGCCAAAAAGTCCATCCAGCCCAAGTCTATTCTCGCAGTGTCCGAGGGGGCCAGAAATTCATTATTCTCCAATCTGTTCTTGTCCCGTCTGACGTGGCGAAGCTTTGCGGCTCACCGAGTATTTATGTGCTGGCGTCTGCCCGGACCTGAGCCCCGCTTGGATGGCAAGATTCCTTCATCGCGGAAATGGGTTCTGATCACCCGAGGCGTTTAAATGTCATGGCTCCCGCGAGCTCGTAAAACACGTCCAGCAAAATCACAGGGTTTTACCTGATGGATTCACACCCTCTTCATCTCAACCACTACGAGTCTCATCTCCGCTTCTACGTCACCTATTCTCAGACTTTCTGCTGCAGCCGGACATCCACGTATAGATCAATCCGGAATCTTCCTCGACACCCGCTCCGATTCAGCATCAAACTCCCCTATTGTGTGATTTACATGGAGCCGGACCCTCTGCTCCTCTAGATTGTAAACTCCTGTGAGCCGGACCCTCTGCTCCTCTAGATTGTAAGCTCCTGTGAGCCGGGCCCTCTGCTCCTCTAGATTGTAAGCTCCTGTGAGCCGGGCCCTCTGCTCCTCTAGATTGTAAGCTCCTGTGAGCCGGATCCTCTGCTCCTCTAGATTGTAAGCTCCTGTGAGCCGGACCCTCTGCTCCTCTAGATTGTAAGCTCCTGTGAGCCGGATCCTCTGCTCCTCTAGATTGTAAGCTCCTGTGAGCCGGACCCTCTGCTCCTCTAGATTGTAAACTCCTGTGAGCCGGACCCTCTGCTCCTCTAGATTGTAAGCTCCTGTGAGCCGGACCCTCTGCTCCTCTAGATTGTAAGCTCCTGTGAGCCGGACCCTCTGCTCCTCTAGATTGTAAACTCCTGTGAGCCGGACCCTCTGCTCCTCTAGATTGTAAGCTCCTGTGAGCCGGACCCTCTGCTCCTCTAGATTGTAAGCTCCTGTGAGCCGGACCCTCTGCTCCTCTAGATTGTAAGCTCCTGTGAGCCGGGCCCTCTGCTCCTCTAGATTGTAAACTCCTGTGAGCCGGACCCTCTGCTCCTCTAGATTGTAAGCTCCAGTGAGCCGGACCCTCTGCTCCTCTAGATTGTAAACTCCTGTGAGCCGGACCCTCTGCTCCTCTAGATTGTAAGCTCCAGTGAGCCAGACCCTCTGCTCCTCTAGATTGTAAGCTCCTGTGAGCCGGACCCTCTGCTCCTCTAGATTGTAACCTCCTGTGAGCCGGACCCTCTGCTCCTCTAGATTGTAAACTCCTGTGAGCCGGACCCTCTGCTCCTCTAGATTGTAAACTCCTGTGAGCCGGACCCTCTGCTCCTCTAGATTGTAAGCTCCAGTGAGCCGGACCCTCTGCTCCTCTAGATTGTAAGCTCCTGTGAGCCGGACCCTCTGCTCCTCTAGATTGTAAGCCGGACCCTCTGCTCCTCTAGATTGTAAACTCCTGTGAGCCGGACCCTCTGCTCCTCTAGATTGTAAGCTCCTGTGAGCCGGACCCTCTGCTCCTCTAGATTGTAAGCTCCTGTGAGCCGGACCCTCTGCTCCTCTAGATTGTAAACTCCTGTGAGCCGGACCCTCTGCTCCTCTAGATTGTAAACTCCTGTGAGCCGGACCCTCTGCTCCTCTAGATTGTAAGCTCCTGTGAGCCGGACCCTCTGCTCCTCTAGATTGTAAGCTCCTGTGAGCCGGACCCTCTGCTCCTCTAGATTGTAAGCTCCTGTGAGCCGGACCCTCTGCTCCTCTAGATTGTAAGCTCCTGTGAGCCGGACCCTCTGCTCCTCTAGATTGTAAGCTCCTGTGAGCCGGACCCTCTGCTCCTCTAGATTGTAAGCTCCTGTGAGCCGGACCCTCTGCTCCTCTAGATTGTAAGCTCCTGTGAGCCGGACCCTCTGCTCCTCTAGATTGTAAGCTCCTGTGAGCCGGACCCTCTGCTCCTCTAGATTGTAAGCTCCTGTGAGCCGGACCCTCTGCTCCTCTAGATTGTAAGCTCCTGTGAGCCGGACCCTCTGCTCCTCTAGATTGTAAGCTCCTGTGAGCCGGACCCTCTGCTCCTCTAGATTGTAAGCTCCTGTGAGCCGGACCCTCTGCTCCTCTAGATTGTAAGCTCCTGTGAGCCGGACCCTCTGCTCCTCTAGATTGTAAGCTCCTGTGAGCCGGACCCTCTGCTCCTCTAGATTGTAAACTCCTGTGAGCCGGACCCTCTGCTCCTCTAGATTGTAAGCTTCTGTGAGCCGGACCCTCTGCTCCTCTAGATTGTAAACTCCTGTGAGCCGGACCCTCTGCTCCTCTAGATTGTAAGCTCCTGTGAGCCGGGCCCCTGCTCCTCTAGATTGTAAGCTCCTGTGAGCCGGACCCTCTGCTCCTCTAGATTGTAAACTCCTGTGAGCCGGACCTCTGCTCCTCTAGATTGTAAACTCCTGTGAGCCGGACCTCTGCTCCTCTAGATTGTAAGCTCCTGTGAGCCGGACCCTCTGCTCCTCTAGATTGTAAGCTCCTGTGAGCCGGATCCTCTGCTCCTCTAGATTGTAAACTCCTGTGAGCCGGACCCTCTGCTCCTCTAGATTGTAAGCTCCTGTGAGCCGGACCCTCTGCTCCTCTAGATTGTAAGCTCCTGTGAGCCGGACCCTCTGCTCCTCTAGATTGTAAGCTCCTGTGAGCCGGACCCTCTGCTCCTCTAGATTGTAAGCTCCTGTGAGCCGGACCCTCTGCTCCTCTAGATTGTAAGCTCCTGTGAGCCGGACCCTCTGCTCCTCTAGATTGTAAACTCCTGTGAGCCGGACCCTCTGCTCCTCTAGATTGTAAGCTCCTGTGAGCCGGACCCTCTGCTCCTCTAGATTGTAAGCTCCTGTGAGCCGGACCCTCTGCTCCTCTAGATTGTAAGCTCCTGTGAGCCGGACCCTCTGCTCCTCTAGATTGTAAGCTCCTGTGAACCGGGCCCTCTCCTCCTCTAGATTGTAAACTCCTGTGAGCCAGATCCTCTGCTCCTCTAGATTGTAAACTCCTGTGAGCCGGGCCCTCTGCTCCTCTAGATTGTAAGCTCCTGTGAGCCGGACCCTCTGCTCCTCTAGATTGTAAGCTCCTGTGAGCCGGACCCTCTGCTCCTCTAGATTGTAAGCTCCTGTGAGCCGGACCCTCTGCTCCTCTAGATTGTAAGCTCCTGTGAGCCGGACCCTCTGCTCCTCTAGATTGTAAACTCCTGTGAGCCGGACCCTCTGCTCCTCTAGATTGTAAACTCCTGTGAGCCGGGCCCTCTGCTCCTCTAGATTGTAAGCTCCTGTGAGCCGGACCCTCTGCTCCTCTAGATTGTAAGCTCCTGTGAGCCGGACCCTCTGCTCCTCTAGATTGTAAACTCCTGTGAGCCGGACCCTCTGCTCCTCTAGATTGTAAACTCCTGTGAGCCGGGCCCTCTGCTCCTCTAGATTGTAAGCTCCTGTGAGCCGGACCCTCTGCTCCTCTAGATTGTGTTGGGAGAGGTTGAGGTGGGGTATTTGGGGATTGTATGATGGAATCCCATTGACTTGACTGATGTTCGTGGATAATGGAGATGGTGAAGTCCAATCTGTGAAGTCGCTTTTGATGTCTCTGAAGATCATTTAGATATTTGTGCTTTTCATGAGAGATTTTACTATTTTGTGAAATAATTGTATCTTTTTTGAAATCGTAGACTATGATCAGTTTTGGATCTTGTGATTGTTGACCTTTGCCTTTAATTTATGACTTTCTAGAAGGGACGTATCGCGGTGAAGGACACGTTCCTCCGTGACGCACTTTGTATCTTTAAGAGCAGATGATGGTTATTATCATTAAACATATGTTTTTGTTTGAGGACAGACGGACAGGAAATATTTCATGCAATTATCCAGTCTCATGATTTAGGGCTTGTCATGGGCTGCGTGTTTAATAAGTTGACATTATTAGGGGGGGGGGCTGTATCATATTCAGCTTTTTTTAATTAATTGTGTTAATATGAATTTGATATAAATTAAGATTGCACAATGTCCCTCGTCCTCCTGGGTTTTCTAAATTGAAAAGTGACAATGGAGAAAGCCTGGACTCGTTATCCTGGTCTGCGGCGCCTTCTCGATTATATCCCACTCCAAATAAAAGCGCACGTGAGCATTTAATCTCCATCCTGGTGGGATCCTTTAGAGTCATTAAAATGACCTTCAAATCTGTCTCCTCCTACACCTCTACATGTGCCCCGTACAATTTGCCCGTCATGATCACAGACGCCCAAGCTCTTATCAAGACATTGTTCTTCCCAAGCTGCTCCTCATCTCTATAAAACAGCCACACGCGGCCCCCGACGCCCGGACCCCCACATCCCCTAATAACCAAACTCATCTCAAAATATTTCTCATCCTCTGGCTCCACACACACACACACACACACACACACACACACACACACACACACACACACACACACACATATTGTCACCTCTTGTTGTTAAAGGGCCACTACCACCAACAATGCAATGTCCTTATTGTGTTTATTTGATGTTGCTGATATCTTCCATGTGTTTTGTTTTTCACTTGTTTATTTAAGAAAATATTTCCCTCTATATGTGTCACTGGGCGCATCCATTGTGTGATATTTTCCTCTATATGTGTCACTGGGCGCATCCATTGTGTGATATTTTCCTCTGTGTCACTGGGCGCATCCATTGTGTGATATTTTCCTCTATATGTGTCACTGGGCGCATCCATTGTGTGATATTTTACTCTATATGTGTCACTGGGCGCATCCATTGTGTGATATTTTCCTCTATATGTGTCACTGGGTGCATCCATTGTGTGATATTTTCCTCTATATGTGTCACTGGGCGCATCCATTGTGTGATATTTTCCTCTGTGTCACTGGGCGCATCCATTGTGTGATATTTTACTCTATATGTGTCACTGGGCGCATCCATTGTGTGATATTTTCCTCTATATGTGTCACTGGGTGCATCCATTGTGTGATATTTTACTCTATATGTGTCACTGGCGCATCCATTGTGTGATATTTCCCTCTATATGTGTCACTGGGTGCATCCATTGTGTGATATTTTACTCTATATGTGTCACTGGGTGCATCCATTGTGTGATATTTTACTCTATATGTGTCACTGGGCGCATCCATTGTGTGATATTTTACTCTATATGTGTCACTGGGCGCATCCATTGTGTGATATTTTCCTCTATATGTGTCACTGGGCGCATCCATTGTGTGATATTTTACTCTATATGTGTCACTGGGCGCATCCATTGTGTGATATTTTCCTCTATATGTGTCACTGGGTGCATCCATTGTGTGATATTTTCCTCTATATGTGTCACTGGGTGCATCCATTGTGTGATATTTTCCTCTATATGTGTCACTGGGTGCATCCATTGTGTGATATTTTCCTCTATATGTGTCACTGGGTGCATCCATTGTGTGATATTTCCCTCTATGTGTCACTGGGCGCATCCATTGTGTGATATTTTCCTCTATATGTGTCACTGGGCGCATCCATTGTGTGATATTTTCCTCTATATGTGTCGCTGGGCGCATCCATTGTGTGATATTTTCCTCTATATGTGTCACTGGGCGCATCCATTGTGTGATATTTTCCTCTATATGTGTCACTGCGCGTATCCATTGTGTGATATTTTCCTCTATATGTGTCACTGGGTGCATCCATTGTGTGATATTTTCCTCTATATGTGTCACTGGGTGCATCCATTGTGTGATATTTTCCTCTATATGTGTCACTGGGTGCATCCATTGTGTGATATTTTCCTCTATATGTGTCACTGGGTGCATCCATTGTGTGATATTTCCCTCTATGTGTCACTGGGCGCATCCATTGTGTGATATTTTCCTCTATATGTGTCACTGGGTGCATCCATTGTGTGATATTTTCCTCTATATGTGTCACTGGGCGCATCCATTGTGTGATATTTTCCTCTATATGTGTCGCTGGGTGCATCCATTGTGTGATATTTTCCTCTATATGTGTCACTGGGTGCATCCATTGTGTGATATTTTCCTCTATATGTGTCACTGGGCGCATCCATTGTGTGATATTTCCTCTATATGTGTCACTGGGTGCATCCATTGTGTGATATTTTCCTCTATATGTGTCACTGGGCGCATCCATTGTGTGATATTTTCCTCTATATGTGTCACTGGGTGCATCCATTGTGTGATATTTTCCTCTATATGTGTCACTGGGCGCATCCATTGTGTGATATCTTCCTCTATATGTGTCACTGGGCGCATCCATTGTGTGATATTTTCCTCTATATGTGTCACTGGGTGCATCCATTGTGTGATATTTTCCTCTATATGTGTCACTGGGCGCATCCATTGTGTGATATTTTCCTCTATATGTGTCACTGGGCGCATCCATTGTGTGATATTTTCCTCTGTGTCACTGGGTGCATCCATTGTGTGATATTTTCCTCTATATGTGTCACTGGGCGCATCCATTGTGTGATATTTTCCTCTGTGTCACTGGGTCTATTTGTTTTTATTGGAATGTGCCACATAACAAACATAAATACAATCAAGTGCACATACAGGAAGTAACAGCCAACAGAATGAAATACAGCAAAAGGATACTTGATAATGACAGTACATACGGGGTAGAACATTAGGGGGAACACATATATATATATATATATATATATATATGATAAAAAGCGGAAAACCATACGGCGCATATAGTGCAATTAATAGGTTAATAAATCAATGGATATGTAAAATCCATAAAAACAATGTAAAATTCAATAAAAAAAGTGTATATCATAAAGGTAAAAATATTTGTATAAAAGTCAATGAAAGTGCATAGAGTGAAGTCCAGGTCAAATGTGCAAAAAAGTGCTCAATGGAATACTCAAAAAATGATGATGAAGAATGGTGTGCTGATCTTCTTTTAAGTGCTGGTGTTGAATCCTTTTATTCGTCAGTGATCCTCAAAAGAAGCACATCACAGGAAAAGATGATAGTGCAGATGGTCGGAATAAAATTAGCTCAAATTATAATCAAGATCTAAACCACTCACATTCATGGGAGCCCACAAGGTCCCGGCTCAAGGAAAAACAGCTTGCGGCCAAATATAGGGTGGCACTTCCCTTCTTTATGTCCGTACTGGAGACTAGATGAAATGGAGAGAATCGGGAGACGGCACTCCCATAGCGTAATACTGCGTATGTATGGAGATGTGAAGAGGAAAAAATGAAACACACTCACCGATTTTGGAGCCTCGTAATGTCAGGCTCAATGTATGTAGCTCTGGGTCCTCTTAGGGTGGGAACCCAAACCCCTTTGTTGCAGTGGTGGTGGGTCCAAATTTCCAAGGAGAAAAAAAGGGTCGGAGAAGGTAGCAAATGTTGGGAAATAAACAAAATTTAATGAATAAATAAATAAAATCCTATGGACTCCATTGAGTGGATGCTCGTGGCTGCACTTAGCGCTGCCGCGCGCATCCAGAATTTTACCACCCGAAAACAATGCAGGCAGCATATATTGCGCCTGCATTGTGATGTGATGTGGTGTTAAAAAGCAGGTGCAAGGGGGAAAACTGTGGGCACAGTTTTTCCTCCTTTGCGCCCGCGTTTTAACGCAACATCGTAATTGGGCCCAAGATTAGCAAATAAACAACTTGAAACAATCTAAGGACAAACAATCACACAGACAGCAAGAACAATAGGTCTACATTATATCACTGACACAAACGGAACTCCTAAAATGCAATATGTTTTAAGATAGCAATACATACAGTTGTGTTCAAAATTATTCAACCCCCAATGCTGTAAAGGGTTTTAGGGAATTTAGTGACATTTGTAATTGTATTCAGAATGAAATCCTACAAGGACTTTTTAAAGAACCATATGCAACTAAAATGACATCAATTGGTTTTGTAATACAGTAGTAAATGTTTCTTTTGTGAATTCTTCATTGACACAATTATTCAACCCCTTAAAGACTACCACTCTGAAGAACAGAGGTTCATTCAAGTGTTTTCAATCAGGTATTGACAACACCTGTGGATGTCACGGAGCAGCAAATAAAGCATAATAAGCACCAATTAGGCAGCTTTAAAATGACTGTGATACTCAGCTCCTTCTAGACATTTACTGGTGTGGTTACAAACATGGTGAAGTCAAGAGAATGGTCCAGGAAGACAAGAGAAGAGGTGATTACTCTTCACAGGAAGGGCAATGGCTATAAGAAGATTGCAAAGATGTTAAACATACCAAGAGAGACCATAGGAAGCATCATTCGCAAATTCAAGGCAAAGGGCACTGTTGAAACGCTACCTGGTCGTGGCAGAAAGAAGATGCTGACTTTGACTGCTGTGCGCTACCTGAAGCGTAGAGTGGAGAAAAGTCCCTGTGTGACTGCTGAGGAACTGAGAAAAGATTTGTCAGATGTGGATACTGAAGTTTCAGCTCAGACAATACGGCGCACACTGCGTAATGAAGGCCTCCATGCCAGAACTCCCAGGCGCACCCCCTTGCTGTCTCCAAAGAATAAGAAGAGTCGACTGCAGTATGCCAAAAGTCATGTGGACAAACCACAGAAGTTTTTGGGATAGTGTTCTGTGGACTGATGAAACAAAATTAGAACTGTTTGGGCCCATGGATCAACGCTATGTTTGGAGGAGGAAGAACAAGGCCTATGAAGAAAGAACACCTTGCCTACTGTGAAGCATGGCGGGGGGTCAATCATGCTTTGGGGTTGTTTTGCTTCTGCAGGTACAGGGAAGCTTCAGCGTGTGCAAGGTACCATGAATTCTCTTCAGTACCAGGAGATATTGGATGACAATGTGATGCAGTCCGTCACAAACCTGAGGCTTGGGAGACGTTGGAACTTTCAACAGGACAATGATCCCAAGCATACCTCCAAGTCCACTAGAGCATGGTTGCAGATTAAAGGCTGGAACATTTTGGAGTGGCCATCGCAGTCACCTGACTTAAATCTGATTGAGAACCTCTGGTGGGACTTAAAGAAAGCAGTTGCAGTGCGCAAGCCTAAGAATGTGACTGAACTGGAGGCTTTTGCCCATGACGAATGGGCGAAGATACCCGTAGATGGCTGCAAGACACTTGTATCAAGCTATGCTTCACGTTTAAAAGCTGTTATAACTGTAAAAGGATGTTGTACTAAGTACTAAGATTGAATGTCACTTGGGGGTTGAATAAAACTGATAATGATGTGAGCACAGAAAAGACATTTGTGGTTATTTCATTATAAATGTTATGTTATATTTGTCTGACCTACACGTGCCTCTTTGATTTAATTGTAAGCAAGATGACTGAATGATCAAAATCAATGTCAAACTGGCCAAAACACTCAATTTCAGTGGGGGTTGAATCATTTTGAAGACAACTGTATATCGACATTAACCCCTATGTGCCCATTATCTGTTAGAGTTGGCTTTGCCATATTGGTCTGCGGTCCCTTAGCAGAAGGGAAGCAATCACACTTCTCCACCTGACGCAAGCCGTGTATAGTGTTGGCAAGGAGGGTGACGGCACAAAGATAGAGGGAGCTGTGGTTACAGTCCTGATTGTAAATAAGCCGCCTATGGTCGACAACGCAAGCCATGGAAACGTCAGCGTACGCGGATGAAATGAAAGGCTGTTCTCTCCTCTAGGTTGATTTCCAATCTGGCGCGGATATAATTGGAGTCAAATCATGATGTCAAACCGCGGCGTATTTATAGAACATGCTTAGCGGCCGCAGCATTCTTGTTTGCTAAACAGTCCGTAACATGAAGGGGGTTAATAAATATGAAATCCCGGCATTAGACGCGTCCTACAGAGATCAGAGGAACTGCCGAGTGTGTAGAGAGGAAAATACAGCTCTTCATTAACTGACTGTATCAAGCGCTCGGGAGATTAGAGCTTCACACGCTGGATGCGCTCCTATCACAGCGGCAGCGGAGGAACGGCTCCATGTAATGAAAC
The DNA here is from genome assembly GCA_009667805.1 of Leptobrachium leishanense. Classification (NCBI taxonomy): domain Eukaryota; kingdom Metazoa; phylum Chordata; class Amphibia; order Anura; family Megophryidae; genus Leptobrachium; species Leptobrachium leishanense. The sequence goes on from RXON01002353.1 coordinate 48,339, forward strand.
TGAATCGCCGGCCATTGAAAGTTGGAAAATATATTGATTTCTTAGTGCTTGATCACCCAAGAGGTTTTATTTTTTATATCACAGTATGAATACTTGGGAGCCGCCTGGTAATACAGTAATAGCTTTTTAGGATTTGTGACTGCAGCAAAATATAAAACGTGTTAGAAGACACAAAGCCTCCACGTGTCATAACAAATTGCACAGCCTTTCTTTTTTTCCTACTGATATTGATTTGTTCGGCTTCAAAGTGGCGTCACACGGCAAAGTGAAATTAGCAGATTTCATCCTCCCCGAATAAAACCCAGACTTTCTAAAATAATCGATTCTCCATCGAAAAGCCTGTTTAGTAAAGAGGGAGGAGGCGCTCGCCTTTACTGTGATATAAAACATGGGCTGAGGGGTTTATATTAGAACTACTAAAAAAACCTGCTCTCCAATGAAAAGCCACAAAGACACAATGCTGCTGCATGATCACTTCATGCTTATAGGAATCCTAACCCTAACCCTAAATTATTATCCTTATTTACAGAGCAAGAAAATAAACAAACATAAGAAAACAAAAATACAAGAGCTCACAGGAGCTTACAATCTAGAGGAGCAGAGGATCCGGCTCACAGGAGTTTACAATCTAGAGGAGCAGAGGGTCCGGCTCACAGGAGCTTACAATCTAGAGGAGCAGAGGGTCCGGCTCACAGGAGTTTACAATCTAGAGGAGCAGAGGGTCCGGCTCACAGGAGCTTACAATCTAGAGGAGCAGAGGGTCCGGCTCACAGGAGCTTACAATCTAGAGGAGCAGAGGGTCCGGCTCACAGGAGTTTACAATCTAGAGGAGCAGAGGATCCGGCTCACAGGAGCTTACAATCTAGAGGAGCAGAGGGCCCGGCTCACAGGAGCTTACAATCTAGAGGAGCAGAGGGTCCGGCTCACAGGAGCTTACAATCTAGAGGAGCAGAGGGTCCGGCTCACAGGAGCTTACAATCTAGAGGAGCAGAGGGTCCGGCTCACAGGAGCTTACAATCTAGAGCAGCAGAGGGCCGGCTCACAGGAGCTTACAATCTAGAGGAGCAGAGGGTCCGGCTCACAGGAGTTTACAATCTAGAGGAGCAGAGGGTCCGGCTCACAGGAGCTTACAATCTAGAGCAGCAGAGGGTCCGGCTCACAGGAGCTTACAATCTAGAGGAGCAGAGGGCCCGGCTCACAGGAGTTTACAATCTAGAGGAGCAGAGGGTCCGGCTCACAGGAGCTTACAATCTAGAGGAGCAGAGGGTCCGGCTCACAGGAGCTTACAATCTAGAGGAGCAGGGGTCCGGCTCACAGGAGCTTACAATCTAGAGGAGCAGAGGGTCCGGCTCACAGGAGTTTACAATCTAGAGGAGCAGAGGGCCCGGCTCACAGGAGCTTACAATCTAGAGGAGCAGAGGGTCCGGCTCACAGGAGCTTACAATCTAGAGGAGCAGAGGGCCCGGCTCACAGGAGGTTACAATCTAGAGGAGCAGAGGCCCGGCTCACAGGAGCTTACAATCTAGAGGAGCAGAGGGTCCGGCTCACAGGAGCTTACAATCTAGAGGAGCAGAGGGTCCGGCTCACAGGAGCTTACAATCTAGAGGAGCAGAGGATCCGGCTCACAGGAGCTTACAATCTAGAGGAGCAGAGGGTCCGGCTCACAGGAGTTTACAATCTAGAGGAGCAGAGGGTCCGGCTCACAGGAGTTTACAATCTAGAGGAGCAGAGGGTCCGGCTCACAGGAGTTTACAATCTAGAGGAGCAGAGGGTCCGGCTCACAGGAGTTTACAATCTAGAGGAGCAGAGGCCCGGCTCACAGGAGTTTACAATCTAGAGGAGCAGAGGGTCCGGCTCACAGGAGCTTACAATCTAGAGGAGCAGAGGGTCCGGCTCACAGGAGCTTACAATCTAGAGGAGCAGAGGGTCCGGCTCACAGGAGTTTACAATCTAGAGGAGCAGAGGGTCCGGCTCACAGGAGCTTACAATCTAGAGGAGCAGAGGGTCCGGCTCACAGGAGTTTACAATCTAGAGGAGCAGAGGGTCCGGCTCACAGGAGCTTACAATCTAGAGGAGCAGAGGGTCCGGCTCACAGGAGCTTACAATCTAGAGGAGCAGAGGGTCCGGCTCACAGGAGCTTACAATCTAGAGGAGCAGAGGGTCCGGCTCACAGGAGCTTACAATCTAGAGGAGCAGAGGGTCCGGCTCACAGGAGTTTACAATCTAGAGGAGCAGAGGGTCCGGCTCACAGGAGTTTACAATCTAGAGGAGCAGAGGGTCCGGCTCACAGGAGCTTACAATCTAGAGGAGCAGAGGGCCCGGCTCACAGGAGCTTACAATCTAGAGGAGCAGAGGGTCCGGCTCACAGGAGCTTACAATCTAGAGGAGCAGAGGGTCCGGCTCACAGGAGCTTACAATCTAGAGGAGCAGAGGGTCCGGCTCACAGGAGTTTACAATCTAGAGGAGCAGAGGCCCGGCTCACAGGAGTTTACAATCTAGAGGAGCAGAGGGTCCGGCTCACAGGAGCTTACAATCTAGAGGAGGGGGAGGGAGGGGAGCAGGAGGAGGGTCCGGCTCACAGGAGCTTACAATCTAGAGGAGCAGGGCCCGGCTCACAGGAGCTTACAATCTAGAGGAGCAGAGGGTCCGGCTCACAGGAGCTTACAATCTAGAGGAGCAGAGGCCCGGCTCACAGGAGCTTACAATCTAGAGGAGCAGAGGGTTCGGCTCACAGGAGCTTACAATCTAGAGGAGCAGAGGGTCCGGCTCACAGGAGTTTACAATCTAGAGGAGCAGAGGGCCCGGCTCACAGGAGCTTACAATCTAGAGGAGCAGAGGGTCGGCTCACAGGAGCTTACAATCTAGAGGAGCAGAGGGTCCGGCTCACAGGAGCTTACAATCTAGAGGAGCAGAGGGTCCGGCTCACAGGAGCTTACAATCTAGAGGAGCAGAGGGTCCGGCTCACAGGAGCTTACAATCTAGAGGAGCAGAGGGTCCGGCTCACAGGAGCTTACAATCTAGAGGAGCAGAGGGTCCGGCTCACAGGAGCTTACAATCTAGAGGAGCAGAGGGTCCGGCTCACAGGAGCTTACAATCTAGAGGAGCAGAGGGTCCGGCTCACAGGAGCTTACAATCTAGAGGAGCAGAGGGTCCGGCTCACAGGAGCTTACAATCTAGAGGAGCAGAGGGTCCGGCTCACAGGAGCTTACAATCTAGAGGAGCAGAGGGTCTGGCTCACAGGAGCTTACAATCTAGAGGAGCAGGGGTCGGCTCACAGGAGCTTACAATCTAGAGGAGCAGAGGGTCCGGCTCACAGGAGCTTACAATCTAGAGGAGCAGAGGGTCCGGCTCACAGGAGCTTACAATCTAGAGGAGCAGAGGGTTCGGCTCACAGGAGCTTACAATCTAGAGAGCAGAGGGTCCGGCTCACAGGAGCTTACAATCTAGAAGAGCAGAGGGTCCGGCTCACAGGAGCTTACAATCTAGAGGAGCAGAGGGTCCGGCTCACAGGAGCTTACAATCTAGAGGAGCAGAGGGTTCGGCTCACAGGAGCTTACAATCTAGAGGAGCAGAGGGTCCGGCTCACAGGAGCTTACAATCTAGAGAGAGCAGAGGGTCCGGCTCACAGGAGTTTACAATCTAGAGGAGCAGAGGGCCCGGCTCACAGGAGCTTACAATCTAGAGGAGCAGAGGGTCCGGCTCACAGGAGTTTACAATCTAGAGGAGCAGAGGGTCTGGCTCACAGGAGTTTACAATCTAGAGGAGCAGAGGGTCCGGCTCACAGGAGCTTACAATCTAGAGGAGCAGAGGGTCCGGCTCACAGGAGCTTACAATCTAGAGGAGCAGAGGGTCCGGCTCACAGGAGTTTACAATCTAGAGGAGCAGAGGGTTCGGCTCACAGGAGCTTACAATCTAGAGGAGCAGAGGGTCCGGCTCACAGGAGTTTACAATCTAGAGGAGCAGAGGGTCCGGCTCACAGGAGCTTACAATCTAGAGGAGCAGAGGGTCTGGCTCACAGGAGCTTACAATCTAGAGGAGCAGAGGGTCTGGCTCACAGGAGCTTACAATCTAGAGGAGCAGAGGGTCCGGCTCACAGGAGCTTACAATCTAGAGGAGCAGAGGGTCCGGCTCACAGGAGCTTACAATCTAGAGGAGCAGAGGGTCCGGCTCACAGGAGCTTACAATCTAGAGGAGCAGAGGGTCCGGCTCACAGGAGTTTACAATCTAGAGGAGCAGAGGGTCCGGCTCACAGGAGCTTACAATCTAGAGGAGCAGAGGGCCCGGCTCACAGGAGCTTACAATCTAGAGGAGCAGAGGGTCCGGCTCACAGGAGTTTACAATCTAGAGGAGCAGAGGGTCCGGCTCACAGGAGTTACAATCTAGAGGAGCAGAGGGTCCGGCTCACAGGAGTTTACAATCTAGAGGAGCAGAGGTCCGGCTCACAGGATTACAATCTAGAGGAGCAGAGGTCTGGCTCACAGGAGCTTACAATCTAGAGGAGCAGAGGGCCCGGCTCACAGGAGTTTACAATCTAGAGGAGCAGAGGATCCGGCTCACAGGAGTTTACAATCTAGAGGAGCAGAGGATCCGGCTCACAGGAGCTTACAATCTAGAGGAGCAGAGGGTCCGGCTCACAGGAGTTTACAATCTAGAGGAGCAGAGGTCCGGCTCACAGGAGCTTACAATCTAGAGGAGCAGAGGTCTGGCTCACAGGAGTTTACAATCTAGAGGAGCAGAGGGTCCGGCTCACAGGAGCTTACAATCTAGAGGAGCAGAGGGTCCGGCTCACAGGAGCTTACAATCTAGAGGAGCAGAGGGTCCGGCTCACAGGAGCTTACAATCTAGAGGAGCAGAGGGCCGGCTCACAGGAGCTTACAATCTAGAGGAGCAGAGGGTCCGGCTCACAGGAGTTTACAATCTAGAGGAGCAGAGGGTCCGGCTCACAGGAGCTTACAATCTAGAGGAGCAGAGGGTCCGGCTCACAGGAGCTTACAATCTAGAGGAGCAGAGGGTCCGGCTCACAGGAGTTTACAATCTAGAGGAGCAGAGGGCCCGGCTCACAGGAGCTTACAATCTAGAGGAGCAGAGGGTCCGGCTCACAGGAGTTTACAATCTAGAGGAGCAGAGGGTCCGGCTCACAGGAGTTTACAATCTAGAGGAGCAGAGGGTCCGGCTCACAGGAGCTTACAATCTAGAGGAGCAGAGGACCCGGCTCACAGGAGTTTACAATCTAGAGGAGCAGAGGGTCCGGCTCACAGGAGCTTACAATCTAGAGGAGCAGAGGGTCCGGCTCACAGGAGTTTACAATCTAGAGGAGCAGAGGGTCCGGCTCACAGGAGTTTACAATCTAGAGGAGCAGAGGGTCCGGCTCACAGGAGCTTACAATCTAGAGGAGCAGAGGACCCGGCTCACAGGAGCTTACAATCTAGAGGAGCAGAGGGTCCGGCTCATGGGAGTTTACAATCTAGAGGAGCAGAGGACCCGGCTCACAGGAGTTTACAATCTAGAGGAGCAGAGGGTCCGGCTCACAGGAGCTTACAATCTAGAGGAGCAGAGGACCCGGCTCACAGGAGCTTACAATCTAGAGGAGCAGAGGGTCCGGCTCATGGGAGCTTACAATCTAGAGGAGCAGAGGGTCCGGCTCACAGGAGCTTACAATCTAGAGGAGCAGGGGTCCGGCTCACAGGAGCTTACAATCTAGAGAAGCAGAGGGTCCGGCTCACAGGAGTTTACAATCTAGAGGAGCAGAGGGTCCGGCTCACAGGAGCTTACAATCTAGAGGAGCAGAGGGTCCGGCTCACAGGAGTTTACAATCTAGAGGAGCAGAGACCCGGCTCACAGGAGTTTACAATCTAGAGGAGCAGAGGGTCCGGCTCACAGGAGCTTACAATCTAGAGGAGCAGAGGGTCCGGCTCACAGGAGCTTACAATCTAGAGCAGCAGAGGGTCCGGCTCACAGGAGCTTACAATCTAGAGGAGCAGAGGGTTCGGCTCACAGGAGCTTACAATCTAGAGGAGCAGAGGGTGGCTCACAGGAGTTTACAATCTAGAGGAGCAGAGGGTCCGGCTCACAGGAGTTTACAATCTAGAGGAGCAGAGGGTCCGGCTCACAGGAGTTTACAATCTAGAGGAGCAGAGGGTCCGGCTCACAGGAGTTTACAATCTAGAGGAGCAGAGGGTCCGGCTCACAGGAGTTTACAATCTAGAGGAGCAGAGGGTCCGGCTCACAGGAGCTTACAATCTAGAGGAGCAGAGGGTCCGGCTCACAGGAGCTTACAATCTAGAGGAGCAGAGGGCCCGGCTCACAGGAGTTTACAATCTAGAGGAGCAGAGGGCCGGCTCACAGGAGTTTACAATCTAGAGGAGCAGAGGGTCCGGCTCACAGGAGCTTACAATCTAGAGGAGCAGAGGGCCCGGCTCACAGGAGTTTACAATCTAGAGGAGCAGAGGGCCGGCTCACAGGAGCTTACAATCTAGAGGAGCAGAGGGTCCGGCTCACAGGAGTTTACAATCTAGAGGAGCAGAGGGCCCGGCTCACAGGAGCTTACAATCTAGAGGAGCAGAGGGTCCGCCTCACAGGAGCTTACAATCTAGAGCAGCAGAGGGTCCGGCTCACAGGAGCTTACAATCTAGAGGAGCAGAGGTCCGGCTCACAGGAGCTTACAATCTAGAGGAGCAGAGGGTCCGGCTCACAGGAGTTTACAATCTAGAGGAGCAGAGGGTCCGGCTCACAGGAGCTTACAATCTAGAGGAGCAGAGGGGGCTCACAGGAGCTTACAATCTAGAGGAGCAGAGGGCCCGGCTCACAGGAGTTTACAATCTAGAGGAGCAGAGGGCCCGGCTCACAGGAGTTACACATGAGAGCAGAGGGTCCGGCTCACAGGAGCTTACAATCTAGAGGAGCAGAGGGCCCGGCTCACAGGAGTTTACAATCTAGAGGAGCAGAGGGCCCGGCTCACAGGAGCTTACAATCTAGAGGAGCAGAGGGTCCGGCTCACAGGAGTTTACAATCTAGAGGAGCAGAGGGTCCGGCTCACAGGAGCTTACAATCTAGAGGAGCAGAGGGTCGGCTCACAGGAGTTTACAATCTAGAGGAGCAGAGGGTCCGGCTCACAGGAGCTTACAATCTAGAGGAGCAGAGGGTCCGGCTCACAGGAGCTTACAATCTAGAGGAGCAGAGGGTCCGGCTCACAGGAGCTTACAATCTAGAGGAGCAGAGGGTCCGGCTCACAGGAGTTTACAATCTAGAGGAGCAGAGGGTCCGGCTCACAGGAGTTTACAATCTAGAGGAGCAGAGGGTCCGGCTCACAGGAGTTTACAATCTAGAGGAGCAGAGGGTCCGGCTCACAGGAGTTTACAATCTAGAGGAGCAGAGGGTCCGGCTCACAGGAGTTTACAATCTAGAGGAGCAGAGGGTCCGGCTCACAGGAGCTTACAATCTAGAGGAGCAGAGGGTCCGGCTCACAGGAGCTTACAATCTAGAGGAGCAGAGGGCCCGGCTCACAGGAGCTTACAATCTAGAGGAGCAGAGGGCCGGCTCACAGGAGCTTACAATCTAGAGGAGCAGAGGGTCCGGCTCACAGGAGTTTACAATCTAGAGGAGCAGAGGGCCCGGCTCACAGGAGCTTACAATCTAGAGGCAGAGGGTCCGCCTCACAGGAGCTTACAATCTAGAGGAGCAGAGGGTCCGGCTCACAGGAGCTTACAATCTAGAGGAGCAGAGGGTCCGGCTCACAGGAGCTTACAATCTAGAGGAGCAGAGGGTCCGGCTCACAGGAGTTACAATCTAGAGGAGCAGAGGGTCCGGCTCACAGGAGCTTACAATCTAGAGGAGCAGAGGGTCCGGCTCACAGGAGCTTACAATCTAGAGGAGCAGAGGGCCGGCTCACAGGAGTTTACAATCTAGAGGAGCAGAGGGCCCGGCTCACAGGAGTTTACAATCTAGAGGAGCAGAGGGTCCGGCTCACAGGAGCTTACAATCTAGAGGAGCAGAGGGCCCGGCTCACAGGAGTTTACAATCTAGAGGAGCAGAGGGCCCGGCTCACAGGAGCTTACAATCTAGAGGAGCAGAGGGTCCGGCTCACAGGAGCTTACAATCTAGAGGAGCAGAGGGTCCGGCTCACAGGAGCTTACAATCTAGAGGAGCAGAGGGTCCGCCTCACAGGAGCTTACAATCTAGAGGAGCAGAGGGTCCGGCTCACAGGAGCTTACAATCTAGAGGAGCAGAGGATCCGGCTCACAGGAGCTTACAATCTAGAGGAGCAGAGGGTCCGGCTCACAGGAGTTTACAATCTAGAGGAGCAGAGGGTCCGGCTCACAGGAGCTTACAATCTAGAGGAGCAGAGGGCCGGCTCACAGGAGCTTACAATCTAGAGGAGCAGAGGGTCCGGCTCACAGGAGCTTACAATCTAGAGGAGCAGAGGGTCCGGCTCACAGGAGTTTACAATCTAGAGGAGCAGAGGGCCCGGCTCACAGGAGTTACAATCTAGAGGAGCAGAGGGTCCGGCTCACAGGAGCTTACAATCTAGAGGAGCAGAGGGTCCGGCTCACAGGAGTTTACAATCTAGAGGAGCAGAGGGTCCGGCTCACAGGAGTTTACAATCTAGAGGAGCAGAGGGTCCGGCTCACAGGAGTTTACAATCTAGAGGAGCAGAGGGTCCGGCTCACAGGAGTTTACAATCTAGAGGAGCAGAGGGTCCGGCTCACAGGAGTTTACAATCTAGAGGAGCAGAGGGTCCGGCTCACAGGAGCTTACAATCTAGAGGAGCAGAGGGCCGGCTCACAGGAGCTTACAATCTAGAGGAGCAGAGGGCCCGGCTCACAGGAGTTTACAATCTAGAGGAGCAGAGGGTCCGGCTCACAGGAGCTTACAATCTAGAGGAGCAGAGGGTCCGGCTCACAGGAGCTTACAATCTAGAGGAGCAGAGGGTCCGGCTCACAGGAGCTTACAATCTAGAGGAGCAGAGGGTCCGGCTCACAGGAGCTCCCACTCCTGACTTCTCGATCACGGTGAGGGTATCACCATCTCCCCATCAAACCAAGTTCGCTGTCTTGGAGTTACACTTGACTCTGCTCTTTCCTTCATCCCCCACAATCAAGTCTCTTTCCTCCTCTGCCGATACCAACTGCGTAATATTTCAGAATTCGGCCATTTCTTACCGGCTGTCACTTACAAAACAACTCATACACGCTGGTAATCTCCCGACTCGACTATTGCAGATAATCTCTTATCTGGCCTCCCTCTGTCCCACCTCTCCCCTACAATCCATCCTGAACGCCTCCGCCAGGCAATTCACCTCACCAGCCGCTCTGTCTCTGCCGCTCCCCTCTGCGAGTCCCTTCACTGGCTCCCCATCCACTGCAGAATTAAGTTCAAAATCCTTATCCTTACCTACAAAACCCTCACTAACTCAGCTCCCCACTACCTGTCCTCACTAATCACCAAATACACCCCAGCCCGCTCCCTAAGGTCAAACAGTGACCTGCGCCTAGCTTCTCCCCGCATCACCTCTTCCCATGATAGACTGCAGGATTTCTCACGCGCAGCCCCCACTCTCTGGAACGCTCTCCCTCGTACTGTCAGACTTTCCCCTAACTTCTCTTCCTTCAAACGCTCCTTAAAACATTCCTATTTAGGGAAGCCTACACCAACTCACTGACGCAACCATCAATCACTCTCACCTTACAGTCCTCTCCTCCTGTTTCCAACCCCAACCCTCCCAGATTGTGAGTTCCTACGGGAATAGGGCCCTCATCTCCTCCTGTAATGTTTGTCAAATGTTGTTCAATGTATTGTAACCCTGTCTATACTGTGCCTATTGTACAGCGCTGCGGAATATGCTGGCGCTTTATAAATAAAGAATAATAATAATAATACAGGAGCAGAGGGTCTGGCTCACAGGAGTTTACAATCTAGAGGAGCAGAGGGCCCGGCTCACAGGAGTTTACAATCTAGAGGAGCAGAGGGTCCGGCTCACAGGAGCTTACAATCTAGAGGAGCAGAGGGTCCGGCTCACAGGAGTTTACAATCTAGAGGAGCAGAGGGTCCGGCTCACAGGAGCTTACAATCTAGAGGAGCAGAGGGCCCGGCTCACAGGAGTTTACAATCTAGAGGAGCAGAGGGCCCGGCTCACAGGAGTTTACAATCTAGAGGAGCAGAGGGTCCGGCTCACAGGAGCTTACAATCTAGAGGAGCAGAGGGCCCGGCTCACAGGAGCTTACAATCTAGAGGAGCAGAGGGTCTGGCTCACAGGACCTTACAATCTAGAGGAGCAGAGGGCCCGGCTCACAGGAGCTTACAATCTAGAGGAGCAGAGGGTCCGGCTCACAGGAGTTTACAATCTAGAGGAGCAGAGGGTCCGGCTCACAGGAGCTTACAATCTAGAGGAGCAGAGGGTCCGGCTCACAGGAGTTTACAATCTAGAGGAGCAGAGGGTCCGGCTCACAGGAGTTTACAATCTAGAGGAGCAGAGGGTTCGGCTCACAGGAGTTTACAATCTAGAGGAGCAGAGGGTTCGGCTCACAGGAGCTTACAATCTAGAGGAGCAGAGGGTCCGGCTCACAGGAGCTTACAATCTAGAAGAGCAGAGGGTCCGGCTCTCAGGAGTTTACAATCTAGAGGAGCAGAGGGTCCGGCTCACAGGAGCTTACAATCTAGAGGAGCAGAGGGTCCGGCTCACAGGAGTTTACAATCTAGAGGAGCAGAAGGTCCGGCTCACAGGAGTTTACAATCTAGAGGAGCAGAGGGTCCGGCTCACAGGAGCTTACAATCTAGAGGAGCAGAGGGTCCGGCTCACAGGAGCTTACAATCTAGAAGAGCAGAGGGTCCGGCTCACAGGAGCTTACAATCTAGAGGAGCAGAGGGCCCGGCTCACAGGAGTTTACAATCTAGAAGAGCAGAGGGTCCGGCTCACAGGAGTTTACAATCTAGAGGAGCAGAGGGCCCGGCTCACAGGAGCTTACAATCTAGAGGAGCAGAGGGTCCGGCTCACAGGAGTTTACAATCTAGAGGAGCAGAGGGTCCGGCTCACAGGAGCTTACAATCTAGAGGAGCAGAGGGCCCGGCTCACAGGAGCTTACAATCTAGAGGAGCAGAGGGCCCGGCTCACAGGAGCTTACAATCTAGAGGAGCAGAGGGTCCGGCTCACAGGAGCTTACAATCTAGAGGAGCAGAGGGTCCGGCTCACAGGAGCTTACAATCTAGAGGAGCAGAGGGTCCGGCTCACAGGAGTTTACAATCTAGAGGAGCAGAGGGTCCGGCTCACAGGAGTTTACAATCTAGAGGAGCAGAGGGTCTGGCTCACAGGAGTTTACAATCTAGAGGAGCAGAGGATCCGGCTCACAGGAGCTTACAATCTAGAGGAGCAGAGGATCCGGCTCACAGGAGCTTACAATCTAGAGGAGCAGAGGATCCGGCTCACAGGACCTTACAATCTAGAGGAGCAGAGGGTCCGGCTCACAGGAGCTTACAATCTAGAGGAGCAGAGGATCCGGCTCACAGGAGCTTACAATCTAGAGGAGCAGAGGGCCCGGCTCACAGGAGCTTACAATCTAGAGGAGCAGAGGGCCCGGCTCACAGGAGTTTACAATCTAGAGGAGCAGAGGGTTCGGCTCACAGGAGCTTACAATCTAGAGGAGCAGAGGATCCGGCTCACAGGAGCTTACAATCTAGAGGAGCAGAGGATCCGGCTCACAGGAGCTTACAATCTAGAGGAGCAGAGGGCCCGGCTCACAGGAGCTTACAATCTAGAGGAGCAGAGGATCCGGCTCACAGGAGCTTACAATCTAGAGGAGCAGAGGATCCGGCTCACAGGAGCTTACAATCTAGAGGAGCAGAGGGCCCGGCTCACAGGAGCTTACAATCTAGAGGAGCAGAGGATCCGGCTCACAGGAGCTTACAATCTAGAGGAGCAGAGGGCCCGGCTCACAGGAGCTTACAATCTAGAGGAGCAGAGTACCCGGCTCACAGGAGCTTACAATCTAGAGGAGCAGAGGGTCCGGCTCACAGGAGTTTACAATCTAGAGGAGCAGAGGGTCCGGCTCACAGGAGCTTACAATCTAGAGGAGCAGAGTACCCGGCTCACAGGAGTTTACAATCTAGAGGAGCAGAGGGCCCGGCTCACAGGAGTTTACAATCTAGAGGAGCAGAGGGTCCGGCTCACAGGAGCTTACAATCTAGAGGAGCAGAGTACCCGGCTCACAGGAGCTTACAATCTAGAGGAGCAGAGGGTCCGGCTCACAGGAGTTTACAATCTAGAGGAGCAGAGGGTCCGGCTCACAGGAGTTTACAATCTAGAGGAGCAGAGTACCCGGCTCACAGGAGTTTACAATCTAGAGGAGCAGAGGGCCTGGCTCACAGGAGCTTACAATCTAGAGGAGCAGAGGATCCGGCTCACAGGAGCTTACAATCTAGAGGAGCAGAGGGTCCGGCTCACAGGAGCTTACAATCTAGAGGAGCAGAGGGTCCGGCTCACAGGAGTTTACAATCTAGAGGAGCAGAGGGTCCGGCTCACAGGAGCTTACAATCTAGAGGAGCAGAGGACCCGGCTCACAGGAGCTTACAATCTAGAGGAGCAGAGGACCCGGCTCACAGGAGCTTACACTTTATTTATAATTCCTGCTGTATTCTTTCCCCAGTAAGCGTTTCGGGTAGAGAGACCCTCGTGGTAGAGGAGCTGAGATGGTGTTTCCATATTGGTAGATGTAGATGAGTCGTCTGAATCTTCCTCCTTTCAGACAGGTTTATTCCTTCGCTCGGCTCAGACTTTCACAATCCAAATTAGTCGGTTCATCAGTGTAACTAATGAGCTAATTACTGATATCACCTGGTCTAATTACTCTGACTAATCTGCCCTAGGACAGCAATCTGCTGGGTGTGCGCACCGTGTACATAAAATAAATGGGGATCGGGGTATCATCCAACCCCATCAGGACGTGCTCTGCCATGCGCCGCGCATTGAACGGGCTCCATAAATCGTGACCACTTGTGTCCTGTTACTTGGTGTAAACACAGAAGAGAAAGGATCAGGATAAAGGAGACTGGACGCCATGGCGAGAGGATCTCATATACGGATACGTGGCAAGTTCTGCCCTGCGTCGTCTACAATTCATTAATCAAGGCTGGATCCCACGTGATCTGCCTTTATTAGTGCATTGATTTCCCTCTTCCTCTTTGGCCCCTGGGGGCCGTGTGAGTTACATCGCATAATGTGACGCTCCACGCGTGACGGGCTTACACCAAACAGCTTGGCAGGAAGAGATTCGGGTACTTTCCGGTTATCCGGACCACATCAAGGTTTTATAGTTTCATAGACAGAATAAACGGAGTGAATTGTCATAGTTTTATTTTTACAGATAATGAACAGAATAAACGGGAAGAGAAACATATGAGAATTAATAAACTGTAACATATGACAACATGACTTGACTTAGAATTGAGATACTGGTGGCCAGAAAGTTAGGGTTATGGTTAGGGGGTTAGGGTTGGGGTTACTCCAACCCTAACCCTCTAACCCTAACCCCCTAACCCTAAAACCCCCTAACCATAACCCTAACCCCCTAACCATAACCCTAACCCCCTAACCCTAAAACCCCCTAACCCCCTAACCATAACCCTAACCCCCTAACCACAACCCTAACTTTCTGGCCACCAGTATCTCAATTCTAAGTCAAGTCATGTTGTCATATTTTACAGTTTATTAATTCTCATATGTTTCTCTTCCCGTTTATTCTGTTCATTATCTGTAAAAATAAAACTATGACAATTCACTCCGTTTATTCTGTCTATGAAACTATAAAACCTTGATGTGGTCCGGATAACCGGAAAGTACCGAGATTCGCTCCGCTGCTCCTCTTGAAGATGATTATGTGATCTCTGTGGATGCGATGTATGGAGTGATGTATGGAGTGCTGTATGGAGTGCTGTATGGAGTGCTGTATGGAGTGCTGTATGGAGTGATGTATGGAGTGATGTATGGAGTGCTGTATGGAGTGATGTATGGAGTGCTGTATGGAGTGATGTATGGAGTGATGTATGAAGTGCTGTATGGAGTGCTGTATGGAGTGATGTATGGAGTGCTGTATGGAGTGCTGTATGGAGTGATGTATGGAGTGATGTATGGAGTGCTGTATGGAGTGCTGTATGGAGTGATGTATGGAGTGCTGTATGGAGTGATGTATGGAGTGCTGGATGGAGTGATGTATGGAGTGCTGTATGGAGTGCTGTATGGAGTGATGTGGAGTGATGTATGGAGTGCTGTATGGAGTGATGTATGGAGTGATGTATGGAGTGCTGTATGGAGTGCTGTATGGAGTGATGTATGGAGTGCTGGATGGAGTGATGTATGGAGTGATGTATGGAGTGCTGTATGGAGTGATGTATGGAGTGATTATGGAGTGCTGTATGGAGTGATGTATGGAGTGATGTATGGAGTGCTGTATGGAGTGATTATGGAGTGATTATGGAGTGCTGTATGGAGTGATGTATGGAGTGATGTATGGAGTGCTGTATGGAGTGATGTATGGAGTGCTGTATGGAGTGCTGTATGGAGTGATGTATGGAGTGCTGTATGGAGTGATGTATGGAGTGCTGTATGGAGTGCTGTATGGAGTGATGTATGGAGTGATGTATGGAGTGATGTATGGAGTGCTGTATGGAGTGCTGTATGGAGTGCTGTATGGAGTGCTGTATGGAGTGATGTATGGAGTGCTCTATGGAGTGATGTATGGAGTGCTGTATGGAGTGCTGTATGGAGTGATGTATGGAGTGCTGTATGGAGTGCTGTATGGAGTGATGTATGGAGTGATGTATGGAGTGCTGTATGGAGTGCTGTATGGAGTGATGTATGGAGTGCTGTATGGAGTGATGTATGGAGTGCTGGATGGAGTGATGTATGGAGTGCTGTATGGAGTGCTGTATGGAGTGATGTATGGAGTGATGTATGGAGTGATGTATGGAGTGCTGTATGGAGTGATGTATGGAGTGATGTATGGAGTGCTGTATGGAGTGCTGTATGGAGTGATGTATGGAGTGCTGGATGGAGTGATGTATGGAGTGATGTATGAGTGCTGTATGGAGTGATGTATGGAGTGATTATGGAGTGCTGTATGGAGTGATGTATGGAGTGATGTATGGAGTGCTGTATGGAGTGATTATGGAGTGATTATGGAGTGCTGTATGGAGTGATGTATGGAGTGATGTATGGAGTGCTGTATGGAGTGATGTATGGAGTGCTGTATGGAGTGCTGTATGGAGTGATGTATGGAGTGCTGTATGGAGTGCTTATGGAGTGCTGGATGGAGTGATGTATGGAGTGCTGTATTAGTGATTTATGGAGTGCTGTATGGAGTGCTGTATGGAGTGCTGTATGGAGTGCTGTATGGAGTGATGTATGGAGTGCTGTATGGAGTGCTGTATGGAGTGATGTATGGAGTGATGTATGGAGTGCTGTATGGAGTCTGTATGGAGTGATGTATGGAGTGCTGTATGGAGTGATTGTATGGAGTGCTGGATGGAGTGATGTATGGAGTGCTGTATGGAGTGCTGTATGGAGTGATGTATGGAGTGATGTATGGAGTGATGTATGGAGTGCTGTATGGAGTGATGTATGGAGTGATGTATGGAGTGCTGTATGGAGTGCTGTATGGAGTGATGTATGGAGTGCTGGATGGAGTGATGTATGGAGTGATGTATGGAGTGCTGTATGGAGTGATGTATGGAGTGCTGGATGGAGTGATGTATGGAGTGATGTATGGAGTGCTGTATGGAGTGCTGGATGGAGTGATGTATGGAGTGCTGTATGTAGTGATTTATGGAGTGCTGTATGGAGTGCTGTATGGAGTGCTGTATGGAGTGCTGTATGGAGTGATGTATGGAGTGCTGTATGGAGTGCTGTATGGAGTGATGTATGGAGTGATGTATGGAGTGCTGTATGAGTGCTGTATGGAGTGATGTATGGAGTGCTGTATGGAGTGATGTATGGAGTGCTGGATGGAGTGATGTATGGAGTGCTGTATGGAGTGCGTGTATGGAGTGATGTATGGAGTGATGTATGGAGTGATGTATGGAGTGCTGTATGGAGTGATGTATGGAGTGATGTATGGAGTGCTGTATGGAGTGCTGTATGGAGTGATGTATGGAGTGCTGGATGGAGTGATGTATGGAGTGATGTATGGAGTGCTGTATGGAGTGATTATGGAGTGCTGTATGGAGTGATGTATGGAGTGATGTATGGAGTGCTGTATGGAGTGATTATGGAGTGATTATGGAGTGCTGTATGATGAGTGATGTATGGAGTGATGTATGGAGTGCTGTATGGAGTGATGTATGGAGTGCTGTATGGAGTGCTGTATGGAGTGATGTATGGAGTGCTGTATGGAGTGCTGTATGGAGTGCTGGATGGAGTGATGTATGGAGTGCTGTATGTAGTGATTTATGGAGTGCTGTATGGAGTGCTGTATGGAGTGCTGTATGGAGTGATGTATGGAGTGCTGTATGGAGTGATGTATGGAGTGCTGTATGGAGTGCCGTATGGAGTGCCATATGGAGTGATGTATGGAGTGATGTATGGAGTGCTGTATGGAGTGATGTATGGAGTGCTGTATGGAGTGCTGTATGGAGTGATGTATGGAGTGCTGTATGGAGTGCTGTATGGAGTGCTGTATGGAGTGATGTATGGAGTGATGTATGGAGTGCTGTATGGAGTGATGTATGGAGTGCTGTATGGAGTGCTGTATGGAGTGATGTATGGAGTGATGTATGGAGTGCTCTATGGAGTGAGGTATGGAGTGCTGTATGGAGTGCTGTATGGAGTGATTATGGAGTGATGTATGGAGTGATGTATGGAGTGCTGTATGGAGTGATTATGGAGTGATGTATGGAGTGATGTATGGAGTGCTGTATGGAGTGCTGTATGGAGTGATGTATGAAGTGATGTATGGAGTGCTGTATGGAGTGCTGTATGGAGTGATGTATGGAGTGCTGTATGGAGTGATGTATGTAGTGATGTATGGAGTGCTGTATGGAGTGCTGTATGGAGTGATGTATGGAGTGCTGTATGGAGTGATGTATGGAGTGATGTATGAAGTGCTGTATGGAGTGATGTATGGAGTGCTGTATGGAGTGATGTATGGAGTGCTGTATGGAGTGATGTATGGAGTGCTGTATGGAGTGATGTATGGAGTGATGTATGAAGTGCTGTATGGAGTGATGTATGGAGTGCTGTATGGAGTGATGTATGGAGTGATGTATGAAGTGCTGTATGGAGTGATGTATGGAGTGCTGTATGGAGTGCTGTATGGAGTGATGTATGAAGTGCTGTATGGAGTGATGTATGGAGTGCTGTATGGAGTGCTGTATGGAGTGATGTATGGAGTGCTGTATGGAGTGATGTATGAAGTGCTGTATGGAGTGCTGTATGGAGTGCTGTATGGAGTGATGTATGGAGTGCTGTATGGAGTGAGGTATGGAGTGCTGTATGGAGTGATGTATGGAGTGCTGGGGGTAATAACACCTTATCTGATGTTACAATGAACATTTGATTGCAGCTCGGAGAGGTTCCTTCCTCCGTCTCATCTCCAATGTGATTGTAAAGTCTGCAGCAAGTCTGCTTTTCCGTTTGTTGTACCTGTGGGTTGGCGCCTGTGAGCCGCGCTTTTGCGACGCTCTCACCATGTGCTCGCTGCGCTCTAACCACACATTCACCACCGTGTCTTCAGGAGGAGGAAATCTACTCTCCAGTGCAGGGCTGATTAAAATAATAAGGTGACATGTCGTCTAATATTTTCTCTGCTTTACGTGTAGTTTTTCCTTTGAATGACACCACATGGTTCTACAAGGCCCAAAATACCCATTTTCTCTTCACATCTGCTGCACAGATATTGTATTAAATATGCATATTTTTGACCTGATATTGCAGAGATTCATCTCCCTTGGAGCGTTTCGGGACAGGGAGGACGCACTGTGTATCCGATATATTTTCCCGGATACTGGCAGATTTTGGTCATATTGAATTAATCATGAAATCTATTGACACCCCATGAAGTGGAGTGACGACATGACAACAAACAGCGCACAGCCGTATAGGAGAGAATGTAACAAGAACCCACAAATACAGGAGTAAAAGGGAGAAAACTCCCAGAAGGTGCAGTGGGTATACAGTATATTGCCAGTGTGCAACTCAAAGCTGCACATCATATATATATATATATATATAATATATATATATATATTATATACTGTATATATGTAGCGGAGACATCTTGAACTGTGTTTGTGGATTGTTGTGTTTCTCACTGTGGCTCAGGTTTGGACAGAGACATGCATCCTGTCACCGCTGTGGGGGAATTCCCCTCCCTCCTTCCCCAACCTATAGCATTGGAGAAGGAAGTTGTTTGATGCAGGAAGACTGAAGGTAGCGCAAGGGATTTTGGAACATGTAGTTTCAAGTACAGAGAGCCTAATGCAATGATACAGGAAGAAAACTACACCTCCCAGGAGGGCAAAGAGCAGCCCGCGTTTTCCAGAGAAGGAAGAGCACATGCAGAGCAGAGAGAAGTCAGAGAGGGCGAGACTGACAGGGTGGACTGTCCTGTGTTGTGTATCGTGCATTCAGTGGTCCTCTTGTGTTCAGCGGAGGAGAGATCTGGAGGTCTTTGTGTGTTTCCAGCGCTAGAGATAGCGATTGAGCTACTGTCCAGCGGGGAAGGAGTGAGTATCTAATGATTCGGCTACCCTGCGTGAGTTGAGATTACTAACTTTATTATCCGGCCTAGTTCTACTGCCCACGCAGCTCCATCTAAAAGGAGGATCGCTGCAGTTACAAATCTTGTTACCCTGTGACACTTTGCGAAGATTTCTTTCTCACATTGTGGAGTACAAATATGGTTTCACAGTAAAGGTACCCAATGACAGAATTCAAAGGTCCCCAACCCTAGCAGACTCGAGAGTTTGTGTAGTTCCCACTGGCCAGTGGTTAGGTAGAAGTTATAAAGGTTAGATAGGTTACTGATATTGGTTACGTCGATTATAGTCTATAATTGAACCGCACTGAAATATTGTAAAGTTTACTGTCTCGTTCATTCATCATTTTGCTGAATAGTGATGGTAAATTAACCCATTCGCTATTGTTATACTGTTGATCGCTTTGCCCTACAGAGGGGCTGTTCTCTAGTTCTAATAAATCCCTTTTTATTTATAGTATAACCTTGTCTTAGTGTTACTTGGCACCGGAGGTGGAGGTGGGTTATCACTGGAGTGAGACAGAAGGCCCGTTAAATATAGCGGCTCTCACGGGAGTAGCACTTCATATATATATATAGCAGATCTCTCCCCTGTGCTCTCACTGGCTATGGCGGGGAGCAGATCTCTCCCCTGTGCTCCCACTGGCTTATGGCAGGGGGGTGGCAGATCTCTCCCATGTGCTTTCACTGGCTATGGCGGGGAGCAGATCTCTCCCCTGTGCTCCCACTGGCTTATGGCGGGGGGTGGCAGATCTCTTCCCTGTGCTCTCACTGGCTATGGCGGGGACAGAGCTCTCCCCTGTGCTCTCACTGGCTATGGCAGGGGGTAGAGATCTCTCCTCTGTGCTCTCACTGGCTATGGGGGGGGCAGATCTCTCCCCTGTGCTCTCACTGGCTATGGCAGGGGGTAGAGATCTCTCCTCTGTGCTCTCACTGGCTATGGGGGGGGGGCAGATCTCTCCCCTGTGCTCTCACTGGCTATGGCAGGGGGTAGAGATCTCTCCTCTGTGCTCTCACTGGCTATGGGGGGGGCAGATCTCTCCCCTGTGCTCTCACTGGCTATGGCGGGATGGGGTAGACCCCCCCCTGTGCTCTCACTGGCTATGGCGGGATGGGGGTAGACCCCCCTGTGCTCTCACTGGCTATGGCGGGATGGGGGTAGATCTCCCCCCCCTGTGCTTTCACTGGCTATGGCGGGGGGCAGATCTCTCCCCTGTGCTCTCACTGGCTATGGGGGGGGGGGTGAGTGTAATTGGTTTGAGAGTCGCCCTGCAGGATTTCTCTGTGTTGGTGCTGAGCTAAGGGGGGATACACAGATCCTCCGCCCTCGCAGCCCTACCTTTCCCACAGTATGTAATATCTGGAAGTTTCCGTCAGATTGACAAGGTGGCCATTTTTTCCCAGTCAGAGCCCGCCTCTCCGTGCAGCCTGTGTCTATTGTTCTATATTTATTCTATTTATTTAGAGGACACCGATAAAATGACCATAGTCCCAGCACTGACAGCGCATGTACGCGGCTGTGCCTCCTCCACAGATCTACCAGGGGAGGTGGGAATGGCAGGAGCGTGCGCATTGTGACCAGGGAAACTTAACGTGTGAGCTGGTGCCCAAAAAGAATTTCATAAAGGAACAATACTTTTTACTAATCCCTCGTGTCTGAATATTATAAATCTTTTATTCGTTTTTATAGGTAAAGTCATTTTAATGAATTTATTGGCAGTTGAAGAATTGATACAAGTTCACTAATGTTCCTAAAAGGGATTCTCTGATATTGAAGCATCTTTAGTACGTCTGGTTACACATTGTTTTAGATGTATTGAAGGTGTTTGATTATTTTTTGATACTTGTTTCCGGCCCCTTCCAGGCCAGCCCTCACCTGACGCCGGTCCGTCTCGTGTGTCACACTGTAACAAGCCAGAGATTCTGTTTGCGGCCCCAGGTGAGTCGCCCCAGGTGAGTCGCGCTGATCGTGTGGGGTGCAGGAAGGAGCCGTGGGGATCGAGTACAGGAATAGGCAGAGAATGGAGCTCACGCAGACCCGGGCTGCCACGTATTGTAGGCAGAGACTAATGTTCTGGAAATGCTCGCATGGATCTTTTCCTTTATAATTAGCAATTAACTTCTTTTGTTGTGTTCTACATTAGTTCACCAGAAAATCAATCCTGGATGAAATGCACTGGAAGGCGACAAATATAGTTTGTGCTCACTGTGAGCGCTTAATTATGGCCGAAGCTCGCTTTGCATGAGCGTCAGAGGATTCCCGAGCTGGATACCGGCACACTTCTGGGATTTCTGCTCCAGCCCAGGGGAATGTGCAAAAAGAGGCAGATATGTATTTGTTTAGCATTTTACTATCTGTTTTTTACATTCTGATTAATTGTATCTTTTGTATTAACAAACACTAGGGGCCAGATCACAACTGTGACAGGAAAGAGGCAAATGGAAAATGTTTGCGTCAGCTGTTTTCCATTTGCTTCTTGCCTCTAACGTCCATATTATGACCGAGCCGCTTTGTCAGCAGTTTGAGTTGTAATACGTCCAAACCACGTGGTGATGACATCAGCAACACTGAGCACCGCTTTGTTATCAACTCTGGAAGTCAATAGAACTCCATGGAGACAGACCCAAGCTCACCCAAAAGAGATCTGGCCAGAGCGGCTGAAGGATCCATGGAGGAACACAGGAAACTATCTGGTCCCAGTGTCCCTCTGCCCGCGGAGCGAGAAAGTGGAAAATCGTGTTGCTCTCTGCACAGAGGGATCTGAGGTGATAATAGGATTTTTAGGTGGAGTTTCAATAATGTGTTAAGAGATTCTGCTGAACTGAAATCACTTAACACCAGTCTGTGAAAGACTTTATCCAAACCTGAATATTGTCAGACGCAGATGGAGAAGATGTTGGTTGGAATTGCTCATTCTCCGTCTGCTTGGGTCACATTAGCATCTCCCATATAAAATATAGGAGACATTAATATAGAGTAACCAGGTGCTACGGAGCTCGCGTCTCAGACGGGATAGGATGAGTTAAAGCTAAGCACAGTTGTTATGCTATATATAGCTCTTATGCTATAGGGCGCGAGCGTGGCGTGTAGAACCATAGTTGTGACCCGGCCCTAGATTTGTCCTCAGAGATGGCTTTGGAATTAACAAGGCCTTAAAAATGTCTAAAATGTGGCAAAGAAAAGTGCACAAATGAAGCGAGTAAGTTATAATGGATGATAGTGTGAATACAGTTTGATATATGGGAGTGTGAGTGTGTGTGCAGTGACAGTGTGATATATGGGAGTGTGTGTGTGTGTGTGCAGTGACAGTGTGATATATGGGAGTGTGTGGAATTATAGTTTGATATATGGGAGTGTGTGTGTGTGGAATTACAGTGTGATATATGGGAGTGTGAGTGTGTGTGCAGTGACAGTGTGATATATGGGAGTGTGTGTGTGTGTGCAGTGACAGTGTGAATACAGTTTGATATATGGGAGTGTGTGTGGAATTACAGTTTGATATATGGGAGTGTGTGTGAAATTACAGTTTGATATATGGGAGTGTGTGTGTGTGTGCAGTGACAGTGTGAATACAGTTTGATATATGGGAGTGTGTGTGTGTGTATGCAGTGACCGTGTGAATACAGTTTGATATATGGGAGTATGTGTGTGTGTGTGGAATTACAGTTTGATATATGGGAGTGTGAGTGTGTGTGCAGTGACAGTGTGATATATGGGAGTGTGTGTGTGTGTGTGCAGTGACAGTGTGAATACAGTTTGATATATGGGAGTGTGTGTGGAATTACAGTTTGATATATGGGAGTGTGTGTGGAATTACAGTTTGATATATGGGAGTGTGTGTGTGTGTGTGCAGTGACAGTGTGAATACAGTGTGATATATGGGTGTGTGTTTGTGTGGTGTGACAGTGTGAATACAGTGTGATGTATGGGTGTTGTGACAGATTGGATCCGTATGTCTAACAGGATATATGTATAAGTATCTGTGTCTATCTATCTGTATATCTATATATATATATATATATACGTATATAGATATATATCTATGGCTATCCATATATGCGAAGTATCCATTTTCCACAGCTGCCTGGTGCCACAACCTCCTTTGCGTATGTGCTAGAAAGTAATTGAAATGGTTATCTTTTTCCCCTGGGAGGGATATAACAGGTTGCTGCAAAATGGGATTCCTTTGATACAGGATCAGGGTGGAAATTACCCATTTGGGCAAATGGAAGTCCTGTGTCCTCTATTCACACCTTCAAGTCCCGGCTGTAGACAGCGCGGCACCAAGAGGTATGTGGTCATGTCTCCAAAGAAGGAAGCACATCCCTTGATCCCTAGAGGGGATGATTGACGTCTTTGGGCAATTAAAAATTAATGGAGAAACGCACGGAGCGTGCCCAGAACAAGCCATGCTGGGACATGTAGTGCAGGAGGCTGGGCCATTTGTGGGTATTTTTGGAAGGGGCAGGAAACTCTATTTATTCTGGAGCACACCATGTGGCTCTTGCTGATCACAGGGGGTTCATTTTACACGAGGATCTTCCATGCTGTCCATGCTTCTATCTCCAGCCCCCCAGGAGTTACCGATGCTAGCTTACTGATTAGCTTATTGTAAGTAAGGCTCTGTGTTTTAATCCATTTCTTTTATTCGCTGTGTACTGTGTAACTAGTGATTTATTCTATCTATAATTTTTGTAACAAATGCACTGTGGTATATAAAAGCTTTTTTCTATATCATAAATAAATATCCATTTATTAAGTTCTGCTTCTGACTGAGTTGATCCACGCTAACTGAAGAGACTGGAGTATTGCTTGTTGTTTTAAGCTCGAGTAGCTACGAAATTGTGAGTTGAGGTCGCTGGGGACGGTTGGGCAAGCGAGCGGCGGATTGTTGTCCGCGTAGTCATTATCGGGGTCTAGGATAGACAGATAGTGGGTTGCTTAGCCCTGCGCCCTTCGCCGCAACCTGCGTAGTGTTCAGGGGAACTGGTAGCAGCGTAACTAATAGAATAAGAAAGTGGGCTCAGGGATTTTGGGAAACGTAGTCACTCCCCGATTCAAGAGAAGACTGGTACTACATTGCAATCCTGGGACCATTGTATCGCGCTCTACGTAACCGTTGCGAGAGAAAGTGTGCGGGGACGGATAGGTAAGCGAGCGTGCGGGGATTGTTGTCCACACAGTCATTATCTGGGTCTAGGATAGACAGATAGTGAGCGGCTTAACCCGGCGTCTTTCGCAGCAACGCGCGTAGTTGTTGTGACAGGTGTGTTTGTGTGGTGTGACTGTGTGAATACAGTGTGATATATGGGTGTGTTTGTGTGGTGTGACAGTGTGAATACAGTGTACATGCAGACATTCCACCACGTGAGACATTAAGTGATCGCATGTTTTGCCTAGTTGTAGAGCAGCCTCTCGCTTCTGTGAGTTCCTGCACTTGACGGCCTCGTGTTTTTGTGCCTGCACAGTCAGAGTTTTCCTTTTTGCAGTAAGAGCAGGGCTGGTGTTCCCTTAGGCCCTGTTCACACCTGGGCGTTTTACATCATGTTCCTGTGCGCTGTAAAACGCCTAAACACGGATATCCCATGATTTCCTATGGGGCCGGTTCACACCTGGGCGTTTTACAGCGCATCGGAACACCCTGTAAAACGTCCTACGCCCAAAGAGGTACAGGAGTTTCTTTGGGGCGTATTGTGGCACATTCGCAGCCATAGACTGCCGTGTGTACGCGCTGCAATGCGCGTTCACGTGGTTTTTACGTATTACGCGCTTCAAAAAATGCGCAGGTGTGAACCCTAGTGGCTCCAGTGGTAAAAAAATGATTCTTCCATATGACACACTGGACGGTGAGCTTTCATTTACACAGGACATTTACTCAGTGTATCTCACTGCAATTTGTCTCTGTTGTCCTCATGTCCATCCCTGTATCTCCTGCTTCTCCTGTGTTTTGCACCTTTACATTATATTTCCATTTCCCAGACCACATTAACCCGCAGCTATTATCCAAAGAACGAGCGTTACAAATAGCCTTAGGTTCCAATATCCAATGCAAAGTACTTATGAGTGTGTTTGGTTGCAGCTGGTCTGTACGTTGCCTCCTCCATCAGGATTCATACCGGGCTTATTACCCGCTGCAGGCATGCATTACCTCCAGTATCCAAATTAAACCATGAATCTTCAGCTTCTTTGACTCCTCGCTCCTCTCATGCCTCCCGGTTCAGGCTCCAGAATTAAATAATACAAATAAAATTGGTTTACTGTACTCTTTAAAATCCTAAACATCCCTTTCTGCCACGCGGCATATGCAGCGCTCCTTAATCTGAAAAATGACTGCTCTCTTAGAGCCTCCGCGTATTTCCCGGGAAAGTATTATCCTTCATATAAAGAACGAAATTGTGCTTTCAGTCCTGTCAAATACTATTATAAAAAGTTACCGCGCGCCGCTCGGCTAGATTCCCTCTCTGCTTTATTTACGCAAACTACACGTAGCAATATACCGAGGAAAAAGCAGCATAAAGGGCAGAGGAGCAGAACGTATGGGGCCAGAGAATGATGTGTAGGTAGAAGATCAACAGGATGAGGAGGTGACGCAGAGTGTGGTGGGATTGTTACATTACGGTCCCATACTGTTACATTTCTTATCTAGCTCTTCCTGACATCACTTTCAGTAATAATAATAAATATGCCTCTCTTTTTATGCCATGCACGGGCTGGTTTCATGCTGTTTCCATGGCTTTAAAAGACGGTCTACTTCAGGACTGTCCAACTCAATGCTCCCCAGATACTTCTGAGCTACAACTCCCATGATTCACTGGCGTTCTAGTACATTGAATGAATTCTGAGAATTGTAGACAACAACATGTAAGAAGTACTTGAGTTTGACAGCTCTTGTCTAGGCAATATAAACTCAATGATCGTGGTATCCTGAGTGTGCTCCTCTCCAGTTGGTGTTCTGGATGGATGTATGTTTGCCACCCGTCCGGGTTTCACCCGGACAGTCCGGTTTTTGAGTAATGTGTCCGGTTTTTAGACCAGCTGCCACCCGGACACATGACTCGGAAAAGCCGGCTCGGAGGCCCCGCCTCCTACGTACACAATATGCATGTCTCCGCCACGGTCTTCCTCCGGACGACTGGTAACTTCCATCATGAGCAGCTGCTGCACTGGCCATTCACTAACAGAGTGACTCCGTCTCCTCCCATCAGCCACTTGCTCCTGCTCATGGCGCAGCGGCACTGGCACACTTGATGTAACAAAGCTAGGGGGGACCTACAGAGGCTGTGCCGAGGGAAACCTTTGTTTGATTAACGAGTGAATAATAAAGATACTCAGGAGATAAAAAGGGAGAGAGTCAGGGTGGGTTAATATTTAACACCTCCATTTTTATCTCTACCCCACACACACACATTTTGTCCCTTCATTACTGGTGATTATTATTGGCCACTGTATTATTTGTAATATTTCCTTGTCGTTTAAGTAAAGTATCACTTATGTTTCTATTTTTATTTTCATCACCCTTTTTTTATGGTCACAAAAATAATAATAATCTCTAACAATAAACCAGAAAATCTGATGGAAACAGGATTTATAACCGCAGACGGGTTGTTGGGTCGGCTGGTAAAAACTGATGAGAAAACAAGATAATCTGATGAAAAAACCTTGTGAGACCTGAGCGGGCCCCACCGCAGAGCAGACCATTAGTGCTGTTGCTCGTTCTCAGGATCCTCACCTCCACCCCTTTCCTCACTATTAGTCTACAGGGTTATCCAGACGTGGACCACTTGCTTGATGTGCCTAGAGGGGTGTCAGCTATACCCTCCTGATGAGGCCTAACAAGGCCGAAAAGATCGTCGGGGGTTGCTGCACCTCTCATGCCGGGATGATGTCCTTGGCAGTCAGTACTGGCCCCCTCATTGGGTGAGAGCAGACTGATTTGCATATGGAGCATTCATCCCTGTTTATGGCACAAGCTAAAACCCTGTGAGACCTGAGCGGCCGCACCGTAGAGCAGGCCACTAGTGCTGTTACTCATCCTCAGGACCCTCACAAAACCCCCCTTTCCTCACTCGTTTAAGTAAAGTATCACTTATGTTTCTATTTTTATTTCCATCACCTTTTTTTATGGTCACAAAAATAATAATAATCATTATCTAACAATAAACCCAGAAATCTGGTGGAAACAGGATTTATAACCGCAGACGGGTTGTTGGGTCGGCTGGTAAAAACTGATGAGAAAACAAGATATTTGAGACCTGGTTGGAAAACAAGAAGGGGACAGGAACCAGGAGCCATGGAAGATGATGGTAATTAGGAGGAGTATTGGTAATGCATTACAAAAGTCATGAGGGTGATGGTCATTTGGATGTGGTGAGGGACGCTAAGAGAGCAGACCTGGGGAAGAGAATCAAGAGCATCAAGGCCGGGGAGATGGAGGATGATGTAGGCGGGTGAATATACAGCATAAGATTAGTGTGGACAGCTAAGGAGGTTGTAGGGATCTGCTTGATATTATAGTAATGAGTGATGGTTGCCGGGCCATTCAAGTTTCAGGCGGTCAGATCTAACAAACGAGGCTATAAGCAGCGCCGCATGGAGCCTGATGAAAGATTCTACTGGTGGAAAGGCTATAATGGGGATCATGAGACGTGTCACCGTGTTCTTTGTCATAGTGATGGCTTTTTCTTGTGTAAAAGCTGGAAGTAAAGGATTATTGGCTTTCGTCAAGGAATCGAGAAGAAGACACCGGTTGTAGTGAGGAGAGATGGTATGTTGGAGAACCTGACAGTGGCCCGACACGCAGGGGTGGCTTCAGAATTGGCGAGCTCTTAGGCAAAGTTTAACTGTGTGATCATAATATAAGGCAAAAATTCAGAAATTAACCCCAAACAAACTATACTTAATGAAGGCTCGATCCCTTAGCAGATTGTTGCTAATGTAGGAGCATATTTGCATGGTGTATCAGTAATCCCAGAAACATGTACATACTGATTTTCCATATAAGCACCATCAGGCGAGGCCCCTCTTTGGGTGAGACCTTAGGTGATCACCTATTTGGCCTAATTATATTGCTTCCTCTGCCGGCACATCCCAGGAGGAGGAGTATGAGGACGAATGTCAGGATGTTGTGGTAATGTTCCTGTGTTAATCATAGCTGGTTATTTTGGAGAAGATTTGGCAATGGAAGGTTTGAATCAAAATGAGGACAGACTCCTCTTTCACCCTCAGCAAACAGATTTCCACTGGATGTACGGGGAGGTTTTCGAGCAGAGCACTCCGGTGACAGCCATGCCAGGACTTAATTTGAAACATAATTCATAATCCTTGGTAGTAAGCAGCCCAGACGATTACAGTTTCCCTGCGTAGAGTAAGTTCCTGA
Organism: Leptobrachium leishanense; assembly: GCA_009667805.1. NCBI lineage: Eukaryota > Metazoa > Chordata > Amphibia > Anura > Megophryidae > Leptobrachium > Leptobrachium leishanense. Next base: position 76,453 of record RXON01002353.1, read on the forward strand.
AGTTTTAATATACAGCCGCAATTTTAAAGGTTTCCTTTATAAGAACGTCGTCTCCTCTCGGGTTTAAATTTGACTTTTGGCAGCCAGAAGGCACACACAGGACCGTTACACAACATTATCACTCCGAAATTAAATCCACTGCCTAAAAAAAGAAAAGAACAATTTACTGACTAAAGAAATTCATTAAATCGTAATTATTATTTTCCTTTGTAGTGTTTCCTGCGTTTCCCTCAAGCAAAATAAAAGTGTTACACAAACGAGACGGTCACGTTGATCCTGGAGAGCATTGAAGACCTGCTTTGAAGATTGTCTCAGTAACACGCGCCACGGCCGATACAGTTACAAGTTACTGGGTCATGGGGGGGTTTATTAGGGGAAAACAATCTTATACTAATACAATATTTAGGAAGTTTTGTGACTTTTAGAGAAAATAACACAATTATTTCAATACACTTCTCGGATCATAAATATAAACACCTTAATGCAACCAAATGCAACAAAGACACGAGTCAAGCAGAAGTTCTCGGAGGGGTCGGGTTATATCTGTGTGATTTGTGTCGGGGAGGGGTCGGGTTATATCTGTGTGATTTGTGTCGGGGAGGGGTCGGGTTATATCTGTGTGATTTGTGTCAGGGAGGGGTTGGGTTATATCTGTGTGATTTGTGTCGGGGAGGGGTCGGGTTATATCTGTGTGATTTGTGTCAGGGAGGGGTCGGGTTATATCTGATTTGTGTCGGGGAGGGGTCGGGTTATATCTGTGTGGTTTGTGTCAGGGAGGGGTCGGGTTATATCTGTGTGATTTGTGTCGGAGGGGTCGGGTTATATCTGTGTGATTTGTGTCAGGGAGGGGTCGGGTTATATCTGTGTGATTTGTGTCGGGGAGGGGTCGGGTTATATCTGTGTGATTTGTGTCAGGGAGGGGTCGGGTTATATCTGTATGATTTGTGTCGGGGAGGGGTCGGGTTATATCTGTGTGATTTGTGTCGGGGAGGGGTCGGGTTATATCTGTGTGATTTGTGTCAGGGAGGGGTCGGGTTATATCTGTGTGATTTGTGTCAGGGAGGGGTCGGGTTATATCTGTGTGATTTGTGTCAGGGAGGGGTCGGGTTATATCTGTGTGATTTGTGTCAGGGAGGGGTCGGGTTATATCTGTGTGATTTGTGTCAGGGAGGGGTCGGGTTATATCTGTGTGATTTGTGTCAGGGAGGGGTCGGGTTATATCTGTGTGATTTGTGTCAGGGAGGGGTCGGGTTATATCTGTGTGGTTTGTGTCAGGGAGGGGTCGGGTTATATCTGTGTGGTTTGTGTCGGGGAGGGTCGGGTTATATCTGTGTGATTTGTGTCGGGGAGGGTCGGGTTATATCTGTGTGATTTGTGTCGGAGGGGTCGGGTTATATCTGTGTGATTTGTGTCGGGGAGGGTCGGGTTATATCTGTGTGATTTGTGTCGGGGAGGGTCGGGTTATATCTGTGTGATTTGTGTCAGGGAGGGGTCGGGTTATATCTGTGTGATTTGTGTCGGGGAGGGGTCGGGTTATATCTGTGTGATTTGTGTCAGGGAGGGGTCGGGTTATATCTGTGTGATTTGTGTCGGGGAGGGGTCGGGTTATATCTGTGTGATTTGTGTCAGGGAGGGGTCGGGTTATATCTGTGTGATTTGTGTCAGGGAGGGGTCGGGTTATATCTGTGATTTGTGTCAGGGAGGGTCGGGTTATATCTGTGTGATTAGTGTCAGGGAGGGGTCGGGTTATATCTGTGTGATTTGTGTCGGGAAGGGTCGGGTTATATCTGTGTGATTTGTGTCAGGGAGGGGTCGGGTTATATCTGTGTGATTTGTGTCGGGGAGGGGTCGGGTTATATCTGTGTGATTTGTGTCAGGGAGGGTCGGGTTATATCTGTGTGATTTGTGTCAGGAAGGAGTCGGGTTATATCTGTGTGATTTGTGTCAGGGAGGGGTCGGGTCATATCTGTGTGATTTGTGTCAGGGAGGGTCGGGTTATATCTGTGTGATTTGTGTCGGGGAGGGGTCGGGTTATATCTGTGTGATTTGTGTCAGGGAGGGGTCGGGTCATATCTGTGTGATTTGTGTCGGGGAGGGGTCGGGTTATATCTGTGTGATTTGTGTCAGGGAGGGGTCGGGTCATATCTGTGTGATTTGTGTCGGGAGGGGTCGGGTTATATCTGTGATTTGTGTCAGGAGGGTCGGGTTATATCTGTGTGATTTGTGTCAGGGAGGGGTCGGGTTATATCTGTGTGTTTGTGTCAGGGAGGGTCGGGTTATATCTGTGTGATTTGTGTCAGGGAGGGTCGGGTTATATCTGTGATTTGTGTCAGGGAGGGTCGGGTTATATCTGTGTGATTGTGTCAGGGAGGGTCGGGTTATATCTGTGTGATTTGTGTCAGGGAGGGGTCGGGTTATATGTGTGTGATTTGTGTCGGGGAGGGGTCGGGTTATATCTGTGTGATTTGTGTCAGGGAGGGTCGGGTTATATCTGTGTGATTTGTGTCGGGGAGGGGTCGGGTTATATCTGTGTGATTTGTGTCAGGGAGGGGTCGGGTTATATCTGTGTGATTTGTGTCAGGGAGGGGTCGGGTTATATCTGTGTGATTTGTGTCGGGGAGGGGTCGGGTTATATCTGTGTGATTTGTGTCAGGGAGGGGTCGGGTTATATCTGTGTGATTTGTGTCGGGAGGGGTCGGGTTATATCTGTGTGATTTGTGTCAGGGAGGGGTCGGTTATATCTGTGTGATTTGTGTCGGGGAGGGGTCGGGTTATATCTGTGTGATTTGTGTCAGGGAGGGGTCGGGTTATATCTGTGTGATTTGTGTCAGGGAGGGGTCGGGTTATATCTGTGTGATTTGTGTCAGGGAGGGTCGGGTTATATCTGTGTGATTTGTGTCGGGGAGGGGTCGGGTTATATCTGTGATTTGTGTCAGGGAGGGGTCGGTTATATCTGTGTGATTTGTGTCAGGGAGGGGTCGGGTTATATCTGTGTGATTTGTGTCAGGGAGGGGTCGGGTTATATCTGTGTGATTTGTGTCGGGGAGGGGTCGGGTTATATCTGTGATTTGTGTCGGGGAGGGGTCGGGTTATATCTGTGATTTGTGTCAGGGAGGGGTCGGGTTATATCTGTGTGATTTGTGTCAGGGAGGGGTCGGGTTATATCTGTGTGATTTGTGTCAGGGAGGGGTTGGGTTATATCTGTGTGATTTGTGTCAGGGAGGGGTCGGGTTATATCTGTGTGATTTGTGTCAGGGAGGGGTCGGGTTATATCTGTGATTTCTGGTCTGGGTTGAGTGAGTTCTGTCCTTGTGAGACCTTAAATTATATTTGAGTTTCTGTAAACGGAAATCCTAATTAGGAATCCAGAGCGGGTCGAGGGTCTTGATCCACCAGTAATAAATTCTCGCCGTTAGACAAATTACAGACGTATAATTGTTTCAGGGAAAAAAGAACAAAACACGGCTTCAAAACCATAATTATTTGGCAAAAAGAGCAGAAATTAAGTTAGACTGTTAGAGAAATGTTTAATTTATCTTTGTAACCGCGCGATGAAGAAAAGGCAGATTTCTAACAGATTTTAATTATGAGTTATAACTCCTGCTGAATGTTTCATTTAATTAAAATCAGAATCCTGCTTATACTTTATTTCTTTATAGATTTTTACAAGCTAATACGTTTTTCTTGTTTTCTTTTGGAAATTGGTTATAATAATAAATAAATGAAACTCTGTGTATAATTTGACGGCTTTATCGCATTTCTGATGATTTTAACGAATGGCTTCATATCACGTTCAGGCTGGGGTCAGACGAAAGCAGTTTTAACGTGCGTTTAGACGCACGAAATCACGGCCGTGCTAGCAGCAAATGACGTCCAATGCCGGGGAACACACGAAGTACGGCCGCACGAAAGTTCGTCCGCGCAACGCAAGTGGCAAACGAACGCATTTTTTCTAGAACGTCGAACTGCTACTACTGACGTACAGAGTGCGCTGCGGCCGCATAGCGGCGTGTGTGCGTGATTAGGAGACGTCAGACGCTGCTAATGTCCGGCCAACATAACGTCCAGATGCAAAAAGGGTTTTATTGATGATCCGTACAAAATCACGGACGAAAAGGCGCATCGTATGACCGCTATCGCGTATTCCGTGAAAAAATACGTCCATTCGTTCGAACGCACTTTTTCACAGACAACGCGAAAAATGCGTTAGTCTGACCCTAGCCTTAACTGTGTAAAGCGTGTGGCGCGTTACCTTTTAGGCTAGGGTCAGAGTGGGGCAGTCGGAACGCGCGTGCAGGCGCACTAAATCACGGCGGCAGTAGCAGCACATAACGGCCAATGACGGCCAATATACGCAGTACGTGCGTACGAAAGTGCGCCGACACCACGCAACCAGCAAATGAACGCATTTTTATCAGAACGTGAAACCGCTGCTACTGACGTACAAAGTGCGCTGCGGCCGCATAGCAGCGTGTGTGCGTGATTAGGAGATGTCAGACGCTGCTAGTGTGCGGCCAACATAACGTTCAAACAGCCGGATTTCCCTAGACTTCTTTTCACCCCATCGTCATGAAATACGTCCAGAATTGCGCATCGTCTGACCACTTAAGCGTATTCCGTGAAAAAATGCGTGCGCACGCATCGACGTACATTTTGACGGTGGCCGCAGAAAATGCGCTCATCTGTCCCTAGCCTAACTCACCCGGACAATCTGGTGCAGTTTGTAAATTTACATTCTTTAAGGCTCAGGAGGCTGTGTTACATATGGGCGAGCATTTCAGACGGGGTTTTTTGCTTCTCTTGGATCAACAGCAGTAGGTGATGTGGGAGAGGCTGAACCCGATGGACGCATGTCTTTTTTCAGCCTATGTAACTATGAGACAAACTGAGCTCCATGTGGACCATAATGAAGGTTAAGCTTCTCGAAGGTCCGATCACATCATCAGGATGATGTAAAAATCACAATTTTAATTGTTTTGAAGGGTTATTCCACTGGTCAGAGTGTCCTGGAGGGCAAAGAAATAGATTTTTTTGTTTATATACTTTTTTTTTGCTTGTTTCTATGGGGGGTATTCCCTGATTTTCCAGCAGACTTTTCACTGTCTGGTGATCCAGAGTATCTGAGTGTTGTTCACCATGTCAGAGCTGGATGAGAATGGAGAAGGAAAGAGGATTGTATGGTGATTTTCTGCACCTCATGCTCAACAGGTTTTGGCTATGGTGTGCACTGCATGGTGTGCATCTGGGGGGAGGAACAGGGACATAGAAGAATATTTGCTGTCTGGCATGTTTCAAAGGCTCCGAGTGTAGTATGCACCGACTGTGCTGCACAATATAGACAATCGTAGCTATATTTGCTGTCACCCATTCTTCAGAGGCTTTGTATGTAGTGTGCACTCCCTGAGCTGGAGGAGGGAGATTGAAGGGGTATTTTCATTGTGTACCATGTTTCAGTGGCTCTGTATGCAGTGTGCACTCCCTGAGCTGGAGGAGGGAGATTGAAGGGGTATTTGCAGTGTCCCATGTTTCAGTGGCTCTGTATGCAGTGTGCACTCCCTGAGCTGGAGGAGGGAGATTGAAGGGGTATTTGCATTGTGTCCCATGTTTCAGTGGCTCTGTATGCAGTGTGCACTCCCTGAGCTGGAGGAGGGAAGGAGAATGGTGGACCGAATAAGTATTGAGTTGGGGAGTATCAGCGGATGGGATAAAGCGGCGCTGCCAGACAATGCTGGAAACATTCTGCTGCAATTTATTATATAAACCATTTATTTAGTGTGTTTAAAACTAATGATACAAATACATTTACAGAGGAAAGAACAGCTACAAGAATGTCCTCATGAAAGCATAACATTGCAAATGAAAAGTCTGGAGACAGAGGCCTTTCACCACAAACACAATAATAAAACCTGCAGGCGGCGCTGTGACGACTGTACAGGTAAGTAGACGCATGGAACACGCGCAGGCCGTGGTGAGTGATATATGGCAGGCAGAGACGCGATTTAGTGAAATATTCCCATCAATAAGATGTAACGCCGCCGGTCACATGATCTTCCGGATCTCGCTTGGCGAGATCCGGCCTGTCGGCGTAGTGATACGCAGGGGGAGACTGAGAAACCCCCCCCCCAGTTTCTCCCTGCTCCCGCCGGACGGAGGAGACGGTTGGAGCCGCGGGACAGGAGGTGAGTATCTGATCACTTTTATTTATTTTTTGGCTGGTGTTAACGGATTCTGCAGAAGCGAAATCTGTTAACACCAAGTCCTGGCTGTGGTTAACTTTCAGTAAACTGCGGCCGGACGTTAATCAGCGCTGGGACATTGTAATCCAGCGTTGATTAACACTTTGCGCTCCCCATGTTAAGTATAGGGAGGACAAAGTACACTAACCTCGCGCTGAAAAGCACAAGATACCAAACGCAAACGCGTTACTTAACCCGTTAGCGTTTGGATTGTAATATGCGGTGGCCACCCCGGCAAACGTTAATGCTGACGCAAGTGAATGCTAACGTTAGGGCCAAATTACAATCTAGGTGCTATCTCTTTTACCAACTAAGGGCCCTATTACAATCTTCACGTTAAAACGCTGGCGCAACGCGTAAATATGTGCGCCAAGCGTTAAACGTTAATGCGCGTAAATCAACGCTGGAATTACAATCCTCGCGCATTTTTTCATCCGTTGAGCAATAACGTGTGTAAAACGGACGCGCACAAATACGCGCGCAGTAACGTTGCGCGCAGAAATCGGTGTGCGGACTGTTTTTTTAACGCGATTCAGCCAATCAGAATTAAGAACCACAATTGTCTCACGTTAAGTTTTTTCGCCTGTCAAAGTCAATCTGTGCATATATGCTGCATCAATAATAAAAACACACACAACTTCTCCATTTTATTGGTTTGGGTATGTGTAGAATGTGTAACTATACTGTGCTGCGTGTGTTTTTTGGGCTGGTGTATTTGGGTTCGGCAGGTTGATAGAATTTGTCATTAACACCAGCTTTTAGGAGTTGCTAAAATTATGCGCACAAAGGCTGTGCGTTACAAACTGCGCATAGATTGTAATACTATCCGCGTACCAGCGCACAAACGCATTTGCGCTCACAATGGTAAGTATAGGACGCGCGCAGGTTCACCCTCGGCAGAACATTATGCACGTTTGTTGCGCTGACATTGTAATATGACGTTCAGAGCAAAGGGTTTTGCCCCTCGCGTTAATGCGTTTTTGCGCCGGCACAAACGTATGTGCGAAGAATATAATAGGGCCCTTAGTGTGTAGAGTTGGATGGAGAACTCCCTGAACAAATGTGCAGGTATGTGACCAGACATCACCGCGAGGCCAGCCGGAGGAATCCGAAGGTAACAACACACAGAGAAGGAATGGGCACACCGGGACCTCCCTGCACAGGTTTACTGGAACAAAGACATTTCGGCTCAGCTGAGCCTTTCTCAAGCTTCAGAGACCCTTCAGCTTCCTGTGCTGGTAATCCCCCTTATAACACACCGTGTTGTATATTGAGGGGGTCCCCTCTTATTAAAATGTAGCCAGAACGTTTGTTGTAGTGAGGCTGCTTTCTCCTTCATTCTTTCACCGTCTTGTTGCATGGAGCCTAGACGGATGTTTTTATCTCTTGCAGGACAAACATCAGTGCGTCGGTGTGCGGCCGAGGCCAATGCTTTATGGAACATCGGGGAGTCTGTGTTTGCTGAGGTTTGGGAGGGAAGAGGTTAACAGAACGTTGCAGGCCAGAAGATGCGCTTTTTTTCTTTACCAATGAATTAATATTTGGCTTCTGTTTCGGTAAACGCTGACATTGGCGGCAGAAACTCTGAAACGGACACATTTAATTTAAAGATACAACAAATCAAACACGGGGTAAATGTTTGATAAGATTACAGGCATCTCATTAAGTGAAACACAGAGACAATGAGCAATTAATAATATAATAAGCACACGGCTTATCTGCATCCTCATTATTAAAGGTTTATCTGCGTAGCGCAGAATGAGGCGGCCGTGGCGTCCGATTCACCCTACTGGAATCCCAAAAGAAATGACATTATGCTTCGACACCGTAATGAAATATTATGCGAGGCGGCTCTTTCAGGAGAAGCCACACGGCAGCAAATACTTCAAGGATTTAATCTGCTTTACAAGAATTAAAAGCAAGGAGAAGCCGTTTATGGCAACAATGAGATGCACAGGTGCTCGTAATGTGTCTTTATTATTATCTTTCTATAGACATTATCCCAATAAATACCCAGATACCCAGACTTTCAATCCTTTTCAAGGGAGACATTCAAATTTCCCACTTTGTGTTCATGGAAATGCAGCAGCATTACCCCGGTGCGGGCATGGAAAGGGGAAGCATTACCCCGATGCGGGCATGGAAAGGGGAAGCATTACCCCGGTGCGGGCATGGAAAGGGGAAGCATTACCCCGGTGCGGGCATGGAAAGGGGAAGCATTACCCCGGTGCGGGCATGGAAAGGGGAAGCATTACCCCGGTGCGGGCATGGAAAGGGGAAGCATTACCCTGGTGCGGGCATGGAAAGGGGAAGCATTACCCCGGTGCGGGCATGGAAAGGGGAAGCATTACCCCGTGCAGGCATGGAAAGGGGAAGCATTACCCCGGTGCGGGCATGGAAAGGGGAAGCATTACCCCGGCGCGGGCATGGAAAGTGTATGAGTTAACCCGGTGCGGGCAAGGAAAGGGGAAGCATTACCCCGGTGCAGGCATGGAAAGGGGAAGCATTACCCCGGTGCGGGCATGGAAAGGGGAAGCATTACCCCGGTGCGGGCATGGAAAGGGGAAGCATTACCCCGGTGCGGGCATGGAAGGGGAAGCATTACCCTGGTGCGGGCATGGAAAGGGGAAGCATTACCCCGGTGCGGGCATGGAAAGGGGAAGCATTACCCCGGTGCAGGCATGGAAAGGGGAAGCATTACCCCGGTGCGGGCATGGAAAGGGGAAGCATTACCCCGGTGCGGGCATGGAAAGGGGAAGCATTACCCCGGTGCGGGCATGGAAAGGGGAAGCATTACCCTGGTGCGGGCATGGAAAGGGGTAAGAGTTACCCCGGTGCGGCATGGAAAGGGTAAGAGTTACCCCGGTGCGGGCATGGAAAGGGTAAGAGTTACCCCGGTGCAGGCATGGAAAGTGTAAAGTTACCCCGGTGCGGGCATGGGAAGTTTAAGAGTTACCCCGGTGCAGGCATGGAAAGGGTAAGAGTTACCCCGGTGCGGGCATGGAAAGGGTAAGAGTTACCCCGGTGCGGGCATGGAAAGGGTAAGAGTTACCCCGGTGCGGGCATGGAAAGGGTAAGAGTTACCCCGGTGCGGGCATGGAAAGGGTAAGAGTTACCCTGGCAAAATCAGCGTGAATGAGCTTCCAGAATCTCTCCCTTAGTCATACAGTTGCATTGAATCTCTGCTTTTTCGACCTTTACAATAAATGCACATTGTTATTGCTTTACGGGTAGAGACGCGGCTCGTTCTCATCATGTACAACAAAAATAAACGTAAACACCTGCGTTAATCTGTCTTCTAACCATGCGCTGCTCATTTGGCTCCAAACACTAAAATATTACCTTTTTATGTAGAAAATAATTATTTTCCAGCACATTTATCCAAAGGGAAAACACCCTTAATTTATTCTGCTGGGAAAAACCTAATTGGTGGCGAGTCTCATTTAATATAAGCTTCTAATTGTGAAACGAAGCCGTGTTGTGGTTGCAGCAATAATGATCTAAGCCTGAGGCATTTCTGGCTCGTAGAATATTTAGCCCCGGGCAAAATCAAAGTCTGTGAACCAGCGATTGGCATCATTTCACTGAAAGAGAGAATTCGGAAGAAACTTTTTACTTTTGCAGCCTGTAGAGACGGGAGGTGGATCTGTCAGATGTTAATGTGTCCTCATCATATACTGATCTAGCATGGTCAGAAGTAGAATGGGACGCCAGTCGACCTCTCTGTGACCTCTGTCAGGGCCTAGAACAGGGATGGCGAACCTTTTTGAGCCCGAGTGCCCAAACTGGATCGCTGAACCAACTTATGTGTCTCAAAGTGCCAACCAGAATACTGATTGATTTTAGAAAAAACACTTCATCCAACTGAACTAATTATGTGCTTAAGTCTTAAAACAAAAATACAGTATAAAGAAGATAGAATATATTGTCCCCAGCTCACACATGGATTTATATTGCCCCCAGAAGCTCACACATGGATATATATTGCCCCAGCTCACAGTTATCTATTGGCCCCAGCTCACACATGGATATATATTGCCCCAGCTCACACATGGATATATATTGCCCCAGCTCACACATGGATATATATTGCCCCAGCTCACACACATGGATATATATTGCCCCAGCTCACACATGGATATATATTGCCCCCAGCTCACACATGGATATATATTGCCCCCAGCTCACACATGGATATATGTTGCCCCAGCTCACAATTATCTATTGGCCCCAGCTCACACATGGATATATATTTCCCCCAGCTCACACATGGATATATGTTGCCCCAGCTCACAATTATCTATTGGCCCCAGCTCACACATGGATATATATTTTCCCCAGCTCACACATGGATATATATTGCCCCAGCTCACACATGGATATATATTGCCCCAGCTCACAATTATTTATTGGCCCCAGCTCACACATGGATATATATTGCCCCAGCTCACACATGGATATATATTGCCCCCAGCTCACACATGGATATATATTGCCCCCAGCTCACACATGGATATATGTTGCCCCAGCTCACAATTATCTATTGGCCCCAGCTCACAATTATTTATTGCCCCAGCTCACACATGGATATATATTTTCCCCCAGCTCACACATGGATATATATTGCCCCAGCTCACACATGGATATATATTGCCCCAGCTCACAATTATTTATTGGCCCCAGCTCACACATGGATATATATTGCCCCAGCTCACACATGGATATATATTGCCCCAGCTCACACATGGATATATATTGCCCCAGCTCACACATGGATATATGTTGCCCCAGCTCACAATTATCTATTGGCCCCAGCTCACACATGGATATATATTTCCCCCAGCTCACACATGGATATATGTTGCCCCAGCTCACAATTATCTATTGGCCCCAGCTCACACATGGATATATATTTTCCCCAGCTCACACATGGATATATATTGCCCCAGCTCACACATGGATATATATTGCCCCAGCTCACAATTATTTATTGGCTCCAGCTCACACATGGATATATATTGCCCCAGCTCACACATGGATATATATTGGAGTTAACTCCGCGAGATCGCGGCTGGTGGACCTCATCGAGCGGCCGGGTAGCATCATTTGCCAGCGCGTGCTGGGAGGAAGAAGCGTGCTCGGAGCGGCAGTGAGGGCAAGCCTATGGCTCGCGTGCCGACACTATCGGCCCCGTGTACCAGGTGTGGCACATGTGCCATAGGTTCGCCATCACTGGCCTAGAAGATACACCTTGGATACTGTAATACCTAAATACATTGCAGGATTGGTTACGGAGCTCTCGTGTCACTGACAAACTGGTTGACTTTCCATGATAGTGAGGAGAAGGGGGGTTTGTGAGGGTCCTGAGAATGAGCAACAGCACTAGTGGCCTGCTCTGTGGTAGGGGGCCGCTCAGGTCTCACAAGGTTTTAGCTTGTGCCATTACAGGGATGAATGCTCCATATGCAAATCAGTCTGCTCTCACCCAAAAAGGGTGGCCAGTGCTGACTGCCAAAGATGTCATCCCTGCACAAGAGGTGCAGCAACCCCTTACGATCGTTGACTTTCCATGATGGTCATCTTTTATCAAAAGGTCCTTGTAGTTTGGATGATTTGGTTTGAGAGAACCTCCTGCCAACCCTGGTGGTCACCTTCCATGGCCTTGCCAGATTATATGCAGCCCTGGACTGACCAGTAAGCATATTAGGCACATTTCTGGTGGCTCATGGTGGTAAGGATACCTCTAGTATCTCCTTCAAACCCAATGGGGATGCTCTGCAGGCTGGGGGCAGATGGAAATATCACCCCGACTTGCTCCGCATCCCTTTACTGGCAACATCTGACAGATTCTTACAGTATTCATGAGGTGCTGGTGGGTTACAAAGGCGAAGCTGACATATCAGGATGGTCTGGATAGCAAGCACCCCATCCATGAGACGATGTCACCATGCCCAACCACTACCCATGCCAACTAGTGTGTGATAAGGTCTGGAGCTGGGTATAAAACGGGGTCATGATACATTACATAATCTTTAAAATCTGTATAGCAATGAAACAAAAATAAAATGTAATTTATTCTCCTCTGGCATATAGACCCCCCCCCCCATTGGGTTATAGTCAAGGTCATTGGCAGTTGGGTATTGATGAGTCCTTTAAGACTCCCCATTAATTCTGTGTCCAGATGTTTAACCTCTCTCCGGCACCTTAAAATACACAAACATCAACAAAATATTCCCTTTGGTAACATCCAACGATCCATCAAAACAGAGAGAAATGGAATAAGTAATGGCCTCGGCTTCTTCTTTCCGTTGAGCGAGTCTTTGATGAGCAGCTCATTGCATTGAGATATAAGTTATGTTCTGTAATATACCATACTGTCCAGTCTGCTCCTTCTTTCAATAACCCTTCCAATTTGGCCGGGCGGCGTGGCGTACGCGCACTCCACGCGCTGCTAGTCAGCGAGATGCAGAATGTCTGCGGAGGGGAACAGGTTAGATTGAGTAACAATCTTTCGATGAAGGATTCTATTTCTTGCTGTACCAGCCCGGATCGGCCCTTCAGACGTCGTGATGGATGTGAGCGGCGGATCACACCCTGACTGGCAAAAATAAATGTACTTTGCGGCTGCCAATTACTCCAGGATTTATTCATTTTCAAAACCATGTTCTTCACTTTTTATTTTTATTTTTTCACAAAAATGAAAAAAAAAAAATGTCATTGCAGCGAGCGACCGGCAGAACGCGGCACGGTTTCAGCTCATTTTCCGTGCGCGGCACGAATGGGTCAGACAGACACAGCTTCTCCATCCTGAGTCTCCGAGCAGCACAGATTGCATTTCCTGTATCTCCTTAAAGCACCTCGAAGTGAAAGGCTTATTCCATGATAATCAAGTAATGATTGTATTCATATGAGAGCGAATAAAAGACGTAGCATGGACTGGGACCCACCTCATACCCGACCACCCGGCCATTCCACCCGGTATTCCCCCCATTTCCCATGGGGTTTATGTGTATGAAGAGTAACACACTGCAGCTCCCCGCGTTCATTCATAAAAATCAAGTCCGACAGTGCACGGAAACATGTCTGCGTCGCTGGATACTGTGTATTCATGGTATATTCTGCAGGTTCGTCCGCACAGAGCCCTGTACTAGCTGCAGGTCCATTCATCTGCTCTGAGAAATGGAACCGCTGCCCAAAAGCTCAACAGCGTCTCCTGCTCCACCAACACACGAAGAGACGAATCCAAACAAGAAGGGCTCTATTAACTACTTCGTGCAAACGTTAACGCCGGCGCAAAAACGCATTAACGCGAGGGGTAAAACCCTTTGCGCAGAACGTCGTATTACAATGTCCGCGCAAAAACTGCGCGTTAACGTCTACTGCGGGTGAACCTGTGCGAACACTGCGCAAGCGTAATGTACGGTGCGCGTCCTATACTTAACATTGTGAGTGCAAATGCGTTCGTGCGTTGGTATGCGGATGGTATTACAATCTATGTGCAACTTTTAACAGACAGCGTTTGCGCGCATAATTTTAACGTCTTTTAAAAGTTGGTGTTAACGGCAAACCTGAACGTCCTGGCTGAAACCAAATACACCAGCCCAAAAAAAACAATACAGCACAGCATAGTTACACATTCTACACATACCCAAACAATAAAATGGAGAAGTTGTGCGTGTTTTTATTATTGCTGCAGCATATATACGCAGATTGACTTTGACAGGCGCACAAACTGAACGGGAGACAATTGTGGTTCTTAATTCTGATTGGCTGAATCGTGTTAAAAAACAGTCCGCACACCGATTTCTGCGCCCAACGTTAATGCGCTCGTGTTTTTGCGCGTTTTTTTTACACATGTTATTTTTTGACGGATGAAAAGATGCGCACGGATTGTAATACCACCGTTATTTTTTGCGCGTTAACGTTTAACGCTGCGCACAGAATCAAATAGCGCAGCGCGTGCGCTTTTGCGCGATGAATTTAATAGAGCCCGTGGTGTCTGAGACCCAGGCTGTCTGAAGGGTAGCTCACCAGCTAGTGTACAACTACAATTCCCATGATGCTTTGGCAATCTTTAAAGCTACCTTTTGTCCTGGTATTCCCACCACACTAGTTAACCCCTTCACTACCAAGCCACCCTTTTTATGTTGAAAATGTTTTTAACATCACATTTATTTGAAACACGGGATGTGAAGTTAATGATTCAATATAGGGTAAAATAGAGGTTTTGCACAGAAATCTTTATTTTAACATAGTTAATTAAAATGATGTTAATTTGCTCATTATTTACTTTTTTATGTATTCGTTTATCCTAGAAATATTGTTGGAATGTAAGATTCTGAGCTCTAGATGGTGTCCCTTATCTTATACCATTTCAAACGGGGTCTGCATTATTATTATACAGGCAGAAAAGACTTTGTGTTAGGTACAGTAACTGTGATAAATAAAAAGGTTTCGATCTCCTGCTCTATTTGCAGATGGTTTTATGTCTCTCCAGGGTGCTTGGAGAGTTAGAAAACAAAAGATTTAGGGATAAATTACAATCTTCGTGCAAACGTTTGCGCCGGCCTAAAAAAACCATTAACGCGATGGGTAAAACCCTTTGTGCCGTACGCCGTATTACATAGCGCAACAAACGCGCGTAATCGTCTACCGCGGGTGAACCTGCGCGAACCCTGCACGAGCTTACTTTACTGCGCGTGTCCTATACTTAATATTGTGAGCGCAAATGCGTTTGTGCGCTGGTACGCGGATGGTATTACAATCTATGCACAGTTTGTAACGCTCAGCCTTTGCGCGCATAATTTTAGCAACTCCTAAAAGCTGGTGTTAATGACAAATTTATCAACCTGCCGAACCCAAATACACCAGCCCAAAAAAAAATGCTGCAAAGTACACTGGTCAACACACTTTTTCTGGCATAAGGTATTCCAACGGTTTTAAGGTAATTTTGGGGTGCGGATTCCAAATCTGGCATCAGTTTTTGTCTATCAGGTTCTTGAGATATCAAATAATGCATTTTCAATAAAAACAGCAAATTGATCCTGCAAAGTGAAGCTGCCGCAGGTGTAGCAGAAGATATCTGGGTCGGATGTTGTAGCCATTGTTAGATCACGCCCTGAAGAAGTTGTTCTGTTCCAGAAGCACAGGCTGCTTAATGACAGACAGATAAACTCCACAAAAAGGTCTTTTCTAGTCTTTTGATACACTTTATTCTTCAGCCATTCTCAAATCAACAACTCACAATTACTGAAGAGATTCTTCTGAGGAAAAAGTCAGTCCCTTGTAGTGTGAAACAAAGTAACGTTCTTTAGATTCGAGAGCATAAACACAACTCCATCTTAGATTCATAACTTCATGAAAACAACCCCGGCCAATCAGAGATGCTGATGTGACCATGTGGAATAAACTACTTTTCCCAGAATGCAATCCCTTAAGGGGACAGTTCTTAACTGCTGTTTACTACAGCCAGCACAGAAGTAAAATATTAACCCCTTCCCTTAGACCCTGGACGTACATGGTACGTGAGGGGTCTCCTAACCTCCCTCCCACCCGATACTTACCTCCCTTGCCGGCTCCTGCAGCGGTCTGGCAGGTAGTCGCAATGACGTCATCACGCTGTGTGATGACGTCATCAGCAGGTGCCCACCGGTGCCTGCACTAAAAATCAGGAAGGGGAGGGGGGGCCATTTGAAGCCATCTATCTCCCGAACCATACTTCGTAGGAAAACAAAAATTACACAGCTGGAAAGGGTGAATGTCAGCCAAGCCTCTGGGTCACCCCCGTCCCACTGACATCCATTCCTCACCATATGTTTGAGGACGTCAGTGGAACAGTTAGCCCCCTAGCTGCCAAGTGGAGATAGACTGGCGGTTGTAGATTTTGGGGATTGCATTTTAAAAAAAAAGTGTTTTTTTTTTTCCATTTTTTTCATCATATTTCATTTTTTTTAATAGTAAATATATGATATGATGGAAATAATTGTATCTTTAGAAAGTCCACTTAGTGGCGGGAAAAATGGTATATAATATGTGTGGGCTCCATAAACGAGTAAGAGGAAAATTTGACCTAAGCACCAACAGCGCAGAAACGTAAAAACAGCAGCGGGCACTAAAGGACGGATTTGTGTAAAACCGCCCGGTCACTAATAGGTTAAATAAATGTGGATATCTACATAAAACGATATTATAAACAGATTATCCTAAAAATACAGCACTGTATGTTAACACTAAAGCAGTCACTGACTCGCAACAACTTGCAATCATAAGTGACAAAGAGTAAATTTCGGGTAAATTCAATGAAAATGAGGTATGGCAGTAGCATAAAAAGGAGATGTGATAAATCTGAGATCAGCGCCCTGAAATTAGTCTAAAACAGCTGCAAAAGTCCAGGCCAGAAAATATATATCATTTTTTGTTGACCAGTGATATAGTTACACATTCTACACATACCCAAACCAATAAAATGGAGAAGTTGTGCGTGTTTTTTTATTGATGCAGCATATATGCGCAGATTGTCTTTGACAGGCGCAAAAACCTAACGTGAGATAATTGTGGTTCTTAATTCTGATTTGCTGAATCGCGTGAAAAAAACAGTCCGCACACCGATTTCTGCGCGCAACGGTACTGCACGAGCATTTGTGCGCATCCGGTTTACGCGCGTTATTGATCGGATGAAAAAATGTGCGAGGATTGTAATTCCAGCAGTGATTTACGTGCGGAAACGTTTAACGCTTGGCGCACAAATTCACGCGTTGCGAGTGCATTTTTGCGTGAAGAATGTAATATAGCCCATAGTTTCTCCTCAGGGACGCACTAATCCTGCTTTAAAGGAGGTGTAAAAATCGTCTTTTGATTTGCTAATGAGAGCTTTTCAATGTATTTCAATGCAAAATGAAGATGATAACTTGATTTTGGGTGTGAAGGGGTTAAATAGAAGAATGTGTCTTTAGGTCCCCCCTACACGCCACTGCGCGTACTTTAAGTCCACCTACACGCTGCTATGCTCACCTTAGGTCTCCGTGCACGCCACTGCGCACACTTAGGTCTCCCTTACACAATGCTGCGCACACTTCATGTCCCCCCTACATACCACTTTGCACACTTCATGTCCCCCCTACACACCGCTTTGCACACTTCATGTCCCCCTACACACCGCTTTGCACACTTCATGTCCCCCCTACACACCACTTTGCACACTTCATGTCCCCCTACACACCGCTTTGCACACTTCATGTCCCCCCTACACACCACTTTGCACACTTCATGTCCCCCCTACACACCGCTTTGCACACTTCATGTCCCCCTACACACCGCTTTGCACACTTCATGTCCCCCTACACACCACTTTGCACACTTCATGTCCCCCCTACACACCGCTTTGCACACTTCATGTCCCCCTACACACCACTTTGCACACTTCATGTCCCCCCTACACACCGCTTTGCACACTTCATGTCCCCCTTACACACCGCTTTGCACACTTCATGTCCCCCTACACACCACTTTGCACACTTCATGTCCCCCCTACACACCACTTTGCACACTTCATGTCCCCCCTACACACCGCTTTGCACACTTCATGTCCCCCCTACACACCGCTTTGCACACTTCATGTCCCCCTACACACCGCTTTCCACACTTCATGTCCCCCCTACACACCGCTTTGCACACTTCATGTCCCCCTACACACCGCTTTGCACACTTCATGTCCCCCCTACACACCGCTTTGCACACTTCATGTCCCCCTACACACCGCTTTGCACACTTCATGTCCCCCCTACACACCGCTTTGCACACTTCATGTCCCCCTACACACCGCTTTGCACACTTCATGTCCCCCTACACACCGCTTTGCACACTTCATGTCCCCCTACACACCGCTTTGCACACTTCATGTCCCCCTACACACCACTTTGCACACTTCATGTCCCCCCTACACACCACTTTGCACACTTCATGTCCCCCTACACACCGCTTTGCACACTTCATGTCCCCCCTACACACCGCTTTGCACACTTCATGTCCCCCCTACACACCGCTTTGCACACTTCATGTCCCCCCTACACACCGCTTTGCACACTTCATGTCCCCCCTACACACCGCTTTGCACACTTCATGTCCCCCCTACACACCGCTTTGCACACTTCATGTCCCCCTACACACCGCTTTGCACACTTCATGTCCCCCCTACACACCGCTTTGCACACTTCATGTCCCCCTACACACCGCTTTGCACACTTCATGTCCCCCCTACACACCGCTTTGCACACTTCATGTCCCCCCTACACACCGCTTTGCACACTTCATGTCCCCCTACACACCGCTTTGCACACTTCATGTCCCCCTACACACGCTTTGCACACTTCATGTCCCCCTACACACACCGCTTTGCACACTTCATGTCCCCCCTACACACCGCTTTGCACACTTCATGTCCCCCTACACACCACTTTGCACACTTCATGTCCCCCCTACACACCACTTTGCACACTTCATGTCCCCCTACACACCGCTTTGCACACTTCATGTCCCCCTACACACCGCTTTGCACACTTCATGTCCCCCCTACACACCGCTTTGCACACTTCATGTCCCCCTACACACCGCTTTGCACACTTCATCCCCCCTACACACCGCTTTGCACACTTCATGTCCCCCCTACACACCGCTTTGCACACTTCATGTCCCCCTACACACCGCTTTGCACACTTCATGTCCCCCTACACACCGCTTTGCACACTTCATGTCCCCCTACACACCGCTTTGCACACTTCATGTCCCCCCTACACACCGCTTTGCACACTTCATGTCCCCCTACACACCGCTTTGCACACTTCATGTCCCCCCTACACACCGCTTTGCACACTTCATGTCCCCCCTACACACCGCTTTGCACACTTCATGTCCCCCTACACACCGCTTTGCACACTTCATGTCCCCCCTACACACCGCTTTGCACACTTCATGTCCCCCCTACACACCGCTTGCACACTTCATGTCCCCCCTACACACCGCTTGCACACTTCATGTCCCCCCTACACACCGCTTTGCACACTTCATGTCCCCCTACACACCGCTTTGCACACTTCATGTCCCCCCTACACACCGCTTTGCACACTTCATGTCCCCCCTACACACCGCTTTGCACACTTCATGTCCCCCCTACACACGCTTTGCACACTTCATGTCCCCCCTACACACCGCTTTGCACACTTCATGTCCCCCTACACACCGCTTTGCACACTTCATGTCCCCCTACACACCGCTTTGCACACTTCATGTCCCCCCTACACACCGCTTTGCACACTTCATGTCCCCCTACACACCGCTTTGCACACTTCATGTCCCCCTACACACCACTTTGCACACTTCATGTCCCCCCTACACACCACTTTGCACACTTCATGTCCCCCTACACACGCTTTGCACACTTCATGTCCCCCTACACACCGCTTTGCACACTTCATGTCCCCCTACACACCGCTTTGCACACTTCATGTCCCCCCTACACACCGCTTTGCACACTTCATGTCCCCCCTACACCCGCTTTGCACACTTCATGTCCCCCCTACACACACCGCTTTGCACACTTCATGTCCCCCTACACACCGCTTTGCACACTTCATGTCCCCCTACACACCGCTTTGCACACTTCATGTCCCCCTACACACCGCTTTGCACACTTCATGTCCCCCTACACACCGCTTTGCACACTTCATGTCCCCTACACACCGCTTGCACACTTCATGTCCCCCCTACACACCGCTTTGCACACTTCATGTCCCCCTACACACCGCTTTGCACACTTCATGTCCCCCTACACACCGCTTTGCACACTTCATGTCCCCCCTACACACCGCTTTGCACACTTCATGTCCCCCTACACACCACTTTGCACACTTCATGTCCCCCCTACACACCACTTTGCACACTTCATGTCCCCCCTACACACCGCTTTGCACACTTCATGTCCCCCCTACACACCGCTTTGCACACTTCATGTCCCCCTACACACCTTTGCACACTTCATGTCCCCCCTACACACCGCTTTGCACACTTCATGTCCCCCTACACACCGCTTTGCACACTTCATGTCCCCCCTACACACCGCTTTGCACACTTCATGTCCCCCTACACACCGCTTTGCACACTTCATGTCCCCCTACACACCGCTTTGCACACTTCATGTCCCCCTACACACCGCTTTGCACACTTCATGTCCCCCTACACACCGCTTTGCACACTTCATGTCCCCCTACACACCGCTTTGCACACTTCATGTCCCCCTACCACACCGCTTTGCACACTTCATGTCCCCCCTACACACCGCTTTGCACACTTCATGTCCCCCTACACCACCGCTTTGCACACTTCATGTCCCCCCTACACACCGCTTTGCACACTTCATGTCCCCCCTACACACCGCTTTGCACACTTCATGTCCCCCTTACACACGCTTTGCACACTTCATGTCCCCCCTACACACCGCTTTGCACACTTCATGTCCCCCTTACACACGCTTTGCACACTTCATGTCCCCCCTACACCACCGCTTTGCACACTTCATGTCCCCCCTACACACCGCTTTGCACACTTCATGTCCCCCCTACACACCGCTTTGCACACTTCATGTCCCCCCTACACACCGCTTTGCACACTTCATGTCCCCCCTACACACCGCTTTGCACACTTAGGGCCATATTACATAGCTGGTGCTAACTTAACCAGAGCTGGTGTAAACTTCCCAGAGCCATTATAGCCTATGGAGGTTTTCAGTTTACAACAGCTCTGGTTAAGTTAGCACCAGGTATGTAATATGGCCCTTAATGTCCTTCTACACGCCGCTGCACACACTTTAATTCCCCCCCACACACGCCACTGTGTACACTTTAGTTCCCCCCGACACCCACTGCATACACAAGGTCTCCGCCACTGGGCAGGATTCATTAAAGCTCTCTAGGAAAGAACCCCCTGGACCTTCAGGAAGGGGGACATGACTGATGGCCTGGGCCTGTAGGTTAAGGAAAGATCTGGAAGGGTTTAGAATCCCTGGGGCCCCTCAGGGAGGGGGAAGGGGGGGGGTCGGTTGGAAGCATGGGCCTGTCAGTCAAGGAAAAGCTACGGTGTTATTGGTGGAGTGGTTGCAACAGTGTTGCTTAACTGGACTATATATGCTGGTGATGGGTGCAGGGTTCTTCCTCTGTTCCTGCCAACGTGAGAAGTGCATCAAGGTGAGATCATGTTTTTTCAGGTGTTTCTGGTGAAAGAGAAAGGAGAGGGAAAGTTTGGTGGCTGGGGGGGGGGCATCTACATGTCTGCTGGAACACTTGAGGGAGCACTCTGTGTGATCACATGACCGGGAGCTTCCTCTGTGTGTGTAAGGGGAGAGGGTGACAGGAAGTGCAGGCTGTGCCATGTGCTGCTGTTATAGGGGGCAGAGCTGCTGGATTCCCACTCCCCAGCAAGAAGCAGGTGTAGGGTGTGTCTGTGTGTCTGTCTGTGTGTGACTAGATTTAGTTAAAGAGAAAGGCAGATGGTTTTTATTCAATTGGTTTTGTTGATTTTCTGTTTTTGTTCTAAGGACCTGCATGTGTTGTGGCTGCAGATCCCACAATGCTCAGGCAGCCAGATAGCAGCGCTGTGGGATAAGTAGTTGCACAGCATTGAAGGTTTAGTAATCAAAAAAAAAAAAAAAAAAAAAAAAAAAATGATCTGGGGCACAAATGATCAAATAACGTGGTGGCTCTTACAAAGAAAACCCTGGGGGTTATTCAACACAATATATTTTAAGTATATATGCGTAAGGTGTATACACCGATACAATTATTGGTCTAAGGAGCGCCGACAGGTTCTGTAGCGCTGTACAATGGGTGAAGCAATGACAGGGCGACGTACACCTTGCATAAGCGGAGCGGGAGGTGGAGGACCTGCTCAAGAGCTTACAATCTAATATACAATGCGAGCACATGCGGCTGGTCCCTAAGGCTGGCTGTTGCCATACAGACCCGTATGATATCTGCTAGTGCTGCTGCCTGTGTCTCCATGTTCCCGCTCATTATTCGGGCTGCGATGGGATCACATGGGAATGGTTCCTCTGCATCTCCTGTTCTGTGCTTTACCCGGCAGGTGCCGGCGGACAAATACTTCACAATTCAGTGCATTGAATGAAATTTCAGTGTCCTTTAGCGAGTGCACCCTGAGGTCCTGTAACTTGAGGTCCTGAGCTCCTGCACCCTGGGGTTCTGCACCCTGAGGTCCTGAGCTCCTGCACCCTGGGGTCCGGTACCCTGAGGTCCGGCACTGGGCAGAGAAAAAACTCTTATCCCTTCGTGTGAACCAGGGAGATAAGGTGCGGGAAACGTTTGAATACATAATTGTAGTAAACAGTTTCAATTGCTAAAATGCTTATTTTACTAGCGGTTTCAATAAGGGTTACTGCAGCATAATACCCCATTAACCCCTTAGGAACCGAGAGTTTTAAAAGTTCTGTGCGTGGTCACGGCGTTGCATGTTTGCAGATGCATTCAGTGTATGGTCGCTGTGTTGCATGTTTGCAGGCTCATGCTGTATGGCCACTGTGTTGCAGGTTGCGTGTGCATTCCGGGTGTGGTCACGGTGTTGCATGTTTGCGTGTGCATTCTGTGTGTGGTCACTATGTTGCATGTGCATTCCGGGTATGGTCACGGTGTTGCATGTTTGCAGGCTCATTCTGTGTGTGGCCACTGTGTTGCAGGCTTGCGGGTGCATTCCGGGTATGGTCACTGTGTTGACTTTTGCGCGTGCGTGCTGTGCGTGGTCACGATGTTGCATACTTGCAGATGCATTCAGTGTATGGTCACTGTGTTGCATGTGTGCAGGCTCTTTCTGTATGTGGCCACGGTGTTGCAGGTTTGCGTGTGCATTTCGGGTGAGGTCACGGTGTTGCAGGTTTGCGTGTGCAATCTGTGTGGGGTCACTGTTGCATGTTTGCATGTGCATTCCGGGTATGGTCACTGTGTTGCACGTTACAGGCGCATTCTGTGTGGGGCCACTGTGTTGCATGTTCGCAAGTCCAGTCGGTGTGGTCACGGTGTGGCATGGTTGCAGGTGCAGTCAGTATACGGTCATTGGATAATGTTTGCAATTGCATTCGGATATGGTCATTGGGTTGCATGTTGGCAGGTGCATTCTGGTTGGGGGTGCTGGTGGGGGGCTCTGGAGTGGCTTTGGACTGGGGAGGTTTGGTGGTGTCTGGAGGGTTGTTCCGTGGGTGCGGTGCTCTGTGGGTGGATGTGATTCGAGCCACTTTCTCGTGGTTCTTAAGGGTTACTGGGTTCCAGGTGGGGTCCTTGCGGATTTGCCATTCCCAGGGCCCTGTCTAGCCTAAATTGGTAGAATGCCCCTCCCGAGTGCCCCCCCCCCGGGGCATAGGGGAGCCCGGTTTAATATCAATAGAAGGAAGTGGATGCAGCCGGTTCCCAATCGGGTGAAGGGCGGTCGTCATGGACACGCCACCCAGGGATCTGCGTTTGAGTGTGCGGAGGAGGGTGAACATGGTGCAGGTGCCTGTTTTTCTTCCCTGTCTTTACGTGAGGAGTCTGGAGGAGTTGGTCGAGGGGACTGGGATGGAAGGACTTAAGGGGGGTTTGGAAGGAACCACCCCCCCCCAGACCAGGTAAGATGGCCGACGGAGGTCGCTCTCGAGGAGCCCGCGTGGAGGTCCTTCACTTCCGGCGGCCGGGGGAGAGTGCCGAGAGTGGCAGCGGCTGCCTCCAGGCTCCCTCCCACTCGTTGCAGGCATGCAGCGTCTCGGGCGGCGCGTTCGGCCCGCCCGCAACATGGCGGCGCCCATCGTGCGGCTGGACATCGGAGGAGGATCGTGTCGGCAGCAGTTGCAGGGAGCCCGGTGGCTGGGGACGTACCGGTACTGGTGCAGGGGATATCGGATGGAGTATTTCAATTCGTAATGGACATTCTCAACGCTCTCAGCCGAGGAGTGTCTTGGTGGTCTTGGTGGCAGGAGATGGAGGTCGGTGAAGGGTGCCGGTTACCAGTGGAGGTGCTATTCCTGGGCGACCATCGCTGGGATCACCTTTGGCTGTGATTCTGGGGCTCCGGGAGGATCCCCTTGCTGGCTGCACGGGAGTCGGATTTTGGGGGTGCAGCGTTTGGATCGCTCGGCCTTTCGGGGGGTTAATGCGTCGGGTGGTGCTGGTGGTGTAACGACGGGGTTGCTAGAAGCCCTGGTTGCTGCTCTTAGACGCTGGCAGGATGGGTCGGAGGACGCGGCTAAGGGGAAGTCTTCGCTGAGTGTGGCGGGACACGTCGTTTCGGGGAGCGCGGTACCGGCGGCGGTTCTTGCGCCTAGCTCTGCTGCGGTTGGGGTTCCCGCGTCTGCGTGCACATCTGGGGCAGCGCCCGCGCCGGTTTTGGCACAGGTCGGGTCAGCAGGGGATTTCCGAGGCTGGCGCAGTTTTGGTTTCGGGGTCAGGGGGAATGACTGGGCCTGCAAGTTAATTGGGGTCTCAGCGGTGGGTGCTGGGGAGGTGTCTCCCGTTGGGGTGCGGGCATCTCTTATGGGTCCGGCGAGTTGTCCCCAATGGGTTGCGGGTCACTGCAGGTTACGGGAGAGGGTTTGGAGAACGAATATGTGGATGTGCTTACACTACTTTCTGGGGATAGGGAGACGGTGGACCGTCCCAAACGGCCTGACCGGTTCATGGAAAAGAAGGAGAAGTTGAAGAAAAACGCTTCCTCCCACTTTTGGGAAGGGGCTACAGGGTTTCTTGGCTTCTTGTGCTATCGGGTGCGAGCGATTCCCGAAGCGCAGGGTTGTATTGTTTGCGTATGTCGACCTGATTTAAGCGTTGTATTGCATCTTTGGGGCACGTCCCGAAGCAGTTCGCGCCGCATTCTTTTCGGATAGGCGCAGCGACAATGGCGGTGGAGGCGGGTGCGTCAGACGACATGATTAGGCGTGTGGGTAGATGGCGATCGGATTGTTGTCATTCCTATGTGCGCCCTAACCTCTTATAATTACAGGTTCATCCCCGACGACTGTTTGGATCATCGGACACTCGTATATACACTGGGTGGCCAAGCGGGCTGCACAACGGCCGCTTGGCAGGAACCTGAGTTTTCCAAAGGACTTGGCTATGATTGGACTTGGCTACGTTTCGGTGGATTGGCTGCAAGGGTTTGCGTTGGGCCCAGGTGGCTGGACAACGCAGGGTGTGGACTAGACAAGCGGCTAGGGATGTGGTGTTAGTGGTACATGGTTTGGATCATCGGACACTCGTTTATACACTGGGTGGCCAAGCGGGCTGCACAACGGCCGCTTGGCTGGAACCTGAGTTTTCCAAAGGACTTGGCTACGATTGGACTTGGCTACGTTTCGGTGGATTGGCAGCAGGGGTTTGCGTTGGGCCCAGGTGGCTGGACAACGCAGGGTGTTGGCTAGACAAGCGTCTAGGGATGTGGTGTTCGTGGTACATGTTGTTTGGATCATCGGACACTCGTTTATACACTGGGTGGCCAAGCGGGCTGCACAACGGCCGCTTGGCTGGAACCTGAGTTTTCCACAGGACTTGGCTACGATTGGACTGGCTACGATTGGACTTGGCTACGATTGGACTTGGCTACGATTGGACTTGGCTACGATTCGGTGGATTGGCAGCAAGGGTTTGCATTGGGCCCAGGTGGCTGGACAATGCAGGGTGTTGGCTAGACAAGCGGCTAGGGATGTGGGTTAGTGGTACATGCAGGGGGAAACGATCTTGGGGTGGTCCGATCGGTAGACTTGGTTAGGAGGATGAAACGTGACTTAGCCAGTTGTTTCACCATTTTTCGGGGTTTATCACTGGTGTTTTCAGAGATAGTCTCTCGCCCCAGTTGGGAGGAATTTGCGGCTCCCAGGGCTAGGGACAAGGCTCGGAAGCGGGTTAACAAGGAGATCTCGAGGTTTGGGGGTGATCTGGGTGGAGTGTCAGTTAGACATACGGGGCTGGAGGGGGACAATAGGAATGTCATTAGAGGGGATGGGGTCCATCTCACGGATATTGGGTTGGATATTTTCCTGGAGGGTCTGCAGTCGGGCATAGAGGAGGCGCTGTCTGCGGGGGGGCGCAGGGGCGGACGCTGAGGCGGCCCCTGGCGTTGGCGGTTTCCCTGGACAGCAGTGCTTAATGGAGGTTTTAGCCGCCATCGGGTGAGGCCTGGGGGGAGACGGACCTCGCTTGCGGGGACGAGCTCAATGGTTTGGTAATGCCTATTGCATGGAGCGATAGGGCAGTTTGAGTAAGCACTGCAAGGGATGGTTATATATATACATGGTTATATATATATGGTTTAATAAAGCTGTGGCCCATGCACATTCCAACTGACATATACGTGTTTGTGTTTATTCAGGTTATTGGGGTATGGGTTGGGAAGGGGTTATTGGGGTATGGGTTGGGAAGGCCTCAGGCTTAAGCAGTCAAGAACCCCCTGGACCTTCAGGAAGGGGGACATGACTGATGGCCTGGGCCTGTAGGTTAAGGAAAGATCTGGAAGGGTTTAGAATCCCTGGGGCCCCTCAGGGAGGGGGAAGGGGGGGGGTCGGTTGGAAGCATGGGCCTGTCAGTCAAGGAAAAGCTACGGTGTTATTGGTGGAGTGGTTGCAACAGTGTTGCTTAACTGGACTATATATGCTGGTGATGGGTGCAGGGTTCTTCCTCTGTTCCTGCCAACGTGAGAAGTGCATCAAGGTGAGACCCGCCCACCCACCCTTGGATTTCGTCAAGTCGTGTCACAGCTGAAGGTTGGCGGTTTCCCTGGACAGCAGTGCTTAATGGAGGTTTTAGCCGCCATCGGGTGAGGCCTGGGGGGAGACGGACCTCGCTTGCGGGGACGAGCTCAATGGTTTGGTAATGCCTATTGCATGGAGCGATAGGGCAGTTTGAGTAAGCACTGCAAGGGATGGTTATATATATACATGGTTATATATATATATGGTTTAATAAAGCTGTGGCCCATGCACATTCCAACTGACATATACGTGTTTGTGTTTATTCAGGTTATTGGGGTATGGGTTGGGAAGGGGTTATTGGGGTATGGGTTGGGAAGGCCTCAGGCTTAAGCAGTCATGAGAAGTGTGTTTCACACTGATCGTATGTGACGTCTAAATCACAGCAAGTGTATGGTTATTAATTAACCCTTTAATAGCAATTCATATTCAGTGAATGAAGACCAGGTGACATGGAGTGAAGCGCAGTGCAGGATGGATTATAAATACACAAACATCCTGATATTAAAACAGAAAATACATCTGACTTTGGGTTTTGACGTTTTTAATTTGTTGACGAGCGGGATCTTACACCCCTATCTGCAATATTTCAATTATCTCTCAACCTGTGTGAGATTTGCTAATTCGCTTCTGAGTGTGTGCGTCCCACCCCGCAGAGCCTCGCCGGGTCACAGCTGGAGAGGACGCGGTGCTTCAGGCCTTCTCATGATATTCATTGTTATTTCCAGGGGTTTTTTCTGTGCAAGATTCATTAATAAGAATAAAAATGAATTGAAATGAAAGACCTGCCCCTGAAGTGCCCGCAATGGGAAGGTGCTGCTGTCCTGACGCTGGTGCTCGAGAGCCGGATGGAATATGGGTCCAATCACTTATGTGTCCAGGGGGAAGAACTAGACGGGGACACGCCTGACTTCCTGTTCAGCTTCACACGATGCAGCTCACAGCGACCTGGCAAACCGTAACCCAACATAACATTACTTTCATCATCGTCATGTAACCCTCTGAAATATACATTTGTCACCGACCCAAATAAATCCCCTTTTTTTCACATTAAAAACAATTTGTATCAGAGATAACGGCTTCCCCTCCGGAGCGCCGGCGGCGTAACCTCCATCAGCGCGCGGCGAGCGCGCGGCGCTTTATCTAAAACGTGATGGCGTTACACTTTAATAAGGAGCAGAATAAAAAAAACTCTGTGTGGACACATTAAATTAAGCCTGAAAAAAAAAGCTAAAATAAGAGAACATTTCATCTTTAATCTATTTACTCGTGAATATTTAAGGCGCCGTCCTGGCACCGTTCACCAGATTTAACTGGAAAATGACTCGCTAATCTGTTTGCTTATTTGGAATAATTGGGTAAGCTGCCAGCGAGCAGGATTTCCTCCCCGGTTTAAAGTCTCAGTTAGTAGTCCAATTTCAGCGCGGCGGTATAATTACTCTGACAGAGCCGTAGCCACGGGGCCCGTGAGTGGGGCTGCGTTTTAAACCGTAAATTATGGAGGATTAGCATTTATGAATTTTAAATTAGGGCTGTGCTAGAAGACACTAAAGCTGCTTACAGCTCGCAGACCCGGCACTCAATCACCCACCATTAACACTCCGCTCCCCGGGCAGGTTTCACCGGCGTCCATGTTGTAAAGGTGCGCCGCCGCGGCCGCCATGTTTCGTAATAAATCTGAGAGGTGTTTGCCAATTCCGAAATGTATAATTTCCCATCAGGTTTGGCATAAAATCCCCTGAGACGCGGCCGAGGCTGAATCTAAATAACCACGCGGCTGAGGTATCGATGTGGCCCCCGCGGCTGCCATGTGCAAACCATCAGAGCGAGCGCGCCAGCCCGTGCCCTTGCCGTGATTATTTATCCTGCGATGTGACATTTGCTCGTTTCCTTCGTTAAACAGATTGAGGAATTTTCTGTGGAGATTTCTGTCACAGCCCAGAGCGAGAGCGGCAAAAAAACCGAATATTTATACCATGGATTTCACACAAGCAACTGCGAGACCCCCGCTAAATTATACAGGTGCGCGGAACGCCCGGAAACGGGTGAGAAGAGGGTCTCTGTAACTCATTAACCCATTAAATGAATGAGGGGAACGCGAGCACGTGGGATCCCCGTCACACAGCAGACAAGTCTTAATGTGGGATATTTTCATCACAAAAAGCTTCGCTCCGTCATAAAAACCTATTTTCTTCATCTACGGAGACTGGATTTTCTGGAAGTTAACCCTTTGAGTGCTAGAGTTAGTAAAAGGAGTGCAACGTGCCTGCTGAGGCCTACCAAACCACGTAAGCCTCTACCGTCCTACTGCGCCACCGTATAATGAATATCTGACCTGAAGAGGATTAATAATTAATGTGCGTTTCGGAATTTTCACCAAATTTCCCGATTCGTGTTTTCGGATGCGGACGATTTTCCGAAAATTTTTAGATCCGAAAATGTCAGATCCGAAAAGTTTTCCGAGCCGAAACGAAATATTTTTGGAATTTTCGAATGGACTTGAAATGTGTCAAATCGAAATTTATTTTTGCTCTATTCATGATTTGATCTTTATTTAATAAAAAAAAACACGATAGAATCGCCAGAATTATCGTAGACACTTTGAAACGAGGAGAACAGACGTTCCGAAAAAACGAAAATTTCCGAAATTTCCGAAAAGTCGATACAAAAAACGAGCAAAGTGACACGAAAATACGAAAAATGGTCGATATTCCGAAAAAAAAATGTACACGAAAAACGAACCGAACCGAATCGAAACAGAAATCGGTTGAAACGAGCCGAATCGAAAAGTTTAAACATCCGAACAGATCGAACCAAATCGAACCGAAAAAAAAATCGGTGCACAAGCCTATTAATAGCAGACCCCCAGAGGGGAGCGCACCCATCTGATACCATTAACCCCTTCAGAGGACTCTTGCAAGTGGAACATTTCAGACGTTAATGCCCATTCCTTCGTTTACACATGAATTTACTAATTCCCTTTTGCCAAAGACAAACTCACAGTTGTGGTGGGAAGGGACGCGCTCCAGCGTCACACTGAAGGTCCCGACCAGCCGGAAGGTGAATATCCCTGTGTGGAGCGACTGCAGCCTCAGTTTAACCGGAGAGCCGGTGACTCGGACGGCAACGCAATGTTTCAGCTCTAAAACTGAGCATTTATTTCTGAAGCCTGGTTTTAGGCCTTATCTGTCCGGTACCGATGCAGGACTCTTTTCTGCTCCAGTAAGTTGGAGAGCATGATTCTTCTTGTCTGGCCATACAGCTCGTGGCACACTGTGTCTTCACCAGTCAGGCCCCCGTGGACCCTGTGCCAGACCTCATACAGGGGTCTGTTCCTCTTTACGTATCACTAGTAGGGATGAGCTGTTCGGTTTGATCTGTTCGGAGTTCGCATCGAACATCGGCCATTCGACAATTTGCGAACTTCAAACTTTTTGGGACGTTCGCCAAAGTTCGAAAAAAAAATTGAAAAAAGTATAAAAAATGCTTAAAAAATACAAAAAAATATAGAAATAAAGAGACTCTTTACTTCAGAATATTATAAGCAACGGTTTATTAGATATTGAATTAAAACGGGAATATTTTTAACATTGAAGCCTATGGTATAAAACATTCTTGTTACTAAAACATCAGGCAGACACGGCCCTCTAATCAGGCACTGTAGAGGGCAGCCTACCGGGGCCTCCCAAGGATCCCCTTGAGGAGCATGCGGCTGCCGGATGACAGAGCTGCGACTGTGTGGGCTAGCCGCCCGGGTGCATGTGGCAGAGACAGGCAGCACAGGGAGGGAGCCACTGCACCTGCAGCCAAGGCAGACCCCCCCCCCACAACCAGGATCCAGGGAGCCCCCACTGACCACCACGCTAAGGTAAGGCGACACATTTCTAAAAAAAATAAAATCCGAGGACATTTTTAAATGTCCCCGGGAACATAACAGAAAACTTTTTCCTTTGTTTCTCTACCTGGCTGAATGTATTTAATTATATATATTAGATACATTCAGCCAGGTAGAGGGGGGTGACATGTGGGCTGCGTGGGGTCTCAGGCAGTGGTTTGTTTTTTTGTGTGTATACTTTTAGCAAATTTATAGGGGAAGGTAAGGGCAGGTATGATATATATATAGATATATATATAGATAAGATATATATCTATATTCTTATAAATATATATATCCAGACTTGTATTATACACATACTAATCCCCCCCCCATTTGGCTGATCCCTCTAGAAGAAATGTTGAACCCGATAGAGCAGAGAATAATATATATATTCTCTGCTCTGTCGGGTTCAACATTTCTTCTGGATGGATCAGCCAATCGGGGGGTGGTGCATTTAGTTGAGATTGTCCACATGCCACCCCCCCATGTGCGTATGTATATATATGGTCTGAGGTCTGTGGGTGTATATATATATCTGCGTGTTGATATATACGTACAGTATATATAGGTCTGCGTGTTGATATATACGTATATGTCTGTGTGTGGTATCAATGCATCCCTACTCTATACACAGCGCTCCGTGTCCCTATAATATATATGATCAGGGGTTACCTTTTTTTTATATTTTTATACTGTTCCTATTAAATTAACAGTAATTTTTGATGTATTTTATTCAGTAGAAACTTTTTTTTGCCTATATAACATGTGCTTTGTGAAAATAAAACGGTTTTGTGTGTACATTTTAAATTAGTTAGTGGATTCCTGTCCAGTGCGGTGAGAAGCAAACTTAATGTAGTGTAGACACGCTGCGAGGCGGAGCAGAGTGAAGTCAAGCCTGCAAAATGTTTGCTTCGCTTCGCTACGCTGTGCGTCGCTACACGCTCAGTGTGTCTCAGCCTTTATTCCCGCATCGCTAGCTTACCGAATCAGTTTGTATACTTGTTACTGACCCTGCTTGTTCTGAGGACCTGATCTGTTGCCGACTTTGCCTGCCATTTGACTATTCTCTCTGTGTCTTCCCTGCCTGTTCTGTTTGCTTCCTGTTGCTACTGGTGTGCGCTGATTCTCACCATATACAGTAGCGCAGTACAAGTGCCTAAACATTGCTGACCCGGTTTTGTTATAGCTGCTGATGTAACTGAATAGATCAGGGATCTCTTCTGCATTACCAAAACCTCCACCACTGCGCTCTTCCACAATACCACAGAGGGGTTACTTACGGTGGGAAGGCACTTGCTGCCACCAAAGGCACAATATTTGGGTGCACTGCCACTGACGCCTATACCAGATTCATATCATTTTAATATTGGACCGCAGGGTCCAACCCTGCACTCTTCCACAATACCACAGAGGGGTTACGGTGTGACAGCACTGTTGCCGACACTAAAGGTCCAATGTTAAAGCACCTATTGTTACTTTCATCCAAAGCCTGCATAAGTTTCACCATAATTTAGCCAAAAGATCACTAAACTTTTTCTGCATGTCCTAAAATGTCTCCTCTTTTCATACAGGCTGCCGCCCCAAGCAGTTGTTTATGAATAGATTAAAGGAAAACCATTTACCGTCATTTGAAATGTCATTTTTTTCTTTTTAAATGTTTCTATACATCCTAGAAATCCGCCGCTTCACGGGCAGGTTATGGGGACCTCCTAGGCACGATATTTGAAGGAATTTTTCGTTTTTATTCTTAACCTTTATTTCATGGAAAACTCACTGTTCCTTTACAAAAAATTTTTTTTTACTTTTTGTCCTTGTTTCCTGTCCCCCAGGGCACTACCCGGACCCCCATACACCTTTTATGGCAAATATCTAGCATATATGCCCTCTTGGAGGACACTCTAAAAATCAAACTTTCGAGTCCCATTGACTTACATTGAGTTCGGTTCGTGTTCGAGTTCGAACTCGAACTTTTGAAATTGTTCGAGTTCGAATGCAAACCGAACACGGGGGTGTTCGGCTCATCACTAATCACTAGACCCAAGACTGTGTTTGGTTTCTAAAGTGGATACAAAACCACTGGTTCCTCCTGCCGGTTAATTATGTCTTTCATTTCATATATTCATTCCTTTTGTTGAATTTAGAAACAGATTTAATCATCGCTTTCCACGAGAGCATTAAACCTAATAAATGACACATAAATCACACCAAGAATTAGAGGGAGCATCCAGTCTGCGACCCCAAGAGTCGCTCCGTACCTCAGATCTGCCGGGGACCTCTCCAAGCAACAAAGACCTTGTCCATGAAGTCTGGCCCTCACGTGTTTCATGAGGAACCAGTCAAATGGATCATCCATGATCTACAAGAAGCTGTGATTTCATATCATGGGAGTTCACAGGCCTTTATTTCCGAGTGTGAATCAATGACCCATTTATTATTTACAAACTACAATTATAAAATGTCAGTGTTCAAGCTTTATATAATAGTAAACTGTGTCGATCGGACCCACAAGGTGGACAAGCAGGACTCATTCCTCCAGCTGACCCTTTTCATCCAGCACAAACAATATAGGTGTGATCTCCTCGAGGTCCATCAGATACAGCCAGGATCTACGGTCAGAGTATCGCCACATTGTATTGGGATGCTCCCCATGTCCACCCGTCATATTAGATCATTCCAAGTCCTATGTGCACCACAGCCGCTTCACTTTTCCCCTCTGGTCATATTGACTGGGGGCTTGAAGAGGACCTGCCGTTAAATTTTTCGATGCCGTCATGTTATCTGCCCGTCATTGTAAAAGTAATCTAGTGATAAAGGAGCAGAATCTGCGCTCAACGATAGAAAGTCGCACAATGTGGACATTTCCTTCAAAATGCATTACAGGCTCGTTTTGTTCACAAATCCATTGTTTGTTGAAGCCTGGATACCCCCTCCTCACGTCCTCCTCCTCTGTTTGCGTCGCCTGGAGCTGGATGACACTTTAATTACCGCGTTTCATAATGTAAAATAATGAGACTGGAGGAGCTGGAACATGGCGGGTCCCAGGATGGGTCCGGGAAGGCTCGGGTTCGGAGCTCATTAGTGTAATTGGACAATTACAGCTTTTTAACACCAGTTTTGCAGATGAGATCGACGGAAAAAGATGAATTTTACTTCTTTACGTTTAGCAGGAAGCTGGCTCATCCCGGGGTCTGACTGGAGGAGATTTTCACAAAATGCACGAAAAGAAACGAGTACCTGCAGGACGGGCCGCGAACACTGTGCTAAAAATGTATATTAAAAGTGGGGGATTCAGTGTCCTCAAGGTACATGACGGAGAATTAATGGGGCGCAGGCGATTTAACACCTCTAGTTCTAGCATGTCTTCCGTCAAGAAAGATGTCTTCTCTTTTTATGCCACATTTGGAAATTCCTTCACCGTTTCATTCACTGATATTTATGTCTAAGGCGAGAAGAGTCCGTCTCACCAGAAATTATTACGTAACTCTATCACTGTGTCACCACGTCACCCGTTTTAGGGTGCAGTGTTTGGCGTATCGCGGGGGTCTCTGCATGCTGCAACCATGGCCTCATACTTCAACAGGTTCATCTTTTATCTCTGAAACTGAGTATTTCACTCTCGTTTCCTCCATAAAGAGTTCAGTGCGAAATGTAGGATTTTGATTTCACCACTGGTTACAGAGCAAACTTCTACCTTTTTGTCTTTTCCACCAAACTTGATCCTCATCCTCAGATCCAGCTCCCCAGATCTTGATCCACAGATCCCAACCCTGCTCCTCAGATCCTGATCCTGCATCTCCGGTCCTGTTCCTCAGATCCTGACGCAGCTCATCAGGTTCTGTTCCTCAGATCCTAACCCTGCTCCTCAGATCCTGCTTCTCTTGGAATCCTGCATCTCAGGTCCTGCTCCTCAGATCCTGATCCTGCATATCAGATCCTGCTTCTCTTGGAATCAGGAATTGTCAGAAACTCTTAATTTTTCAGACTTCTCTTCTGTCCCACCTGGTGCATTGTTACAATATACAGTGGCAAGAAAAAGTATGTGAACCCTTTGGAATTACGTGGAGTTTTGCATGAATTGGTCATAAAATGTCTCTGATCTTCATCTAAGTCACAACAATTTGAAAAACACAGTCTGCTTAAAATAATACAACACAAACATTATATGTTTTCATGTGTTTATTGAACAGAACATGTAAACATTCAAAGTGCAGGGTGGAAAAAGTATGTGAACCTTTGGACTTAATAACTGGTTGACCCTCCTTTGGCAGCAATAACCTCAACCGAACGTTTCCTGTAGTTGCAGATCAGACCTGCACAACGATCTGGAGTAGTTTTGGACCACTCCTCTTCACAAAACTGTTTCAGTGTAGCAATATTCTTGATGTCTGGTGTGAATCGCTCTCTTAAGGTCATGCCACAGCATTTCAATCGGGTTGAGGTCAGGAATCTGACTGGGCCACTCCAGAAGGCTTATTTTGTTGAAGCCATTCTTTTGTTGAATTACTTATATGCTTTGGGTCATTGTCCTGTTGCATCACCCATCCTCTGCGGAGCTTCAGTTGGTGGACAGATGGTCTTACGTTTTCCTGCAAAATGTCTTGATAAACTCTGGAATTCATTTTTCCATCAATGACAACAATCCGTCCAGGCCCTGAGGCAGCAAAGCAGCCCCAAACCATGATGCTCCCTCTGCCATGTTTTACAGTGGGGATGAGGTTTTGATGTTGGTGTGCTGTGCCTTTTTTTCTCCACACATAGTGTTGTGTGTTTGTCACGGAATGGCTCAGCACCCTCAGCCAGGGGCGGTGCACAGTGACAGTGATATGGCCATGGACAATTAGGTGCGGTGGCACGCACGGAGTTTTGGAGTACGTTTATTTAGATGTGGTTATGTGTGGTGTAATAAAGTGTCCCCGTTTGTGTTGTGAAATGTATTCCCTTTGTCTGCCTTGCCCGCCGCCATTTTCCGATTGCCTCGTGGCCGTTATCAGACTCTTCGAATCGGAAAATGGCCGATTCGAATCATCCGGTCCGAATCGGCGACTCCCCGAACTGTAATGGCCAATGGGTCCTGTGAGGGCGGGCAGGGATTCCCATTGTATTATAATTTGTGTAAAGTTGATAAATGCCTGAGCTGTGAATAATAAAGCCAGATTTACCAGTGCATCCAGCCTCGACTGATGTCTTTATTTCTCCGCCGTACTTCATCGTCTGAGTATCCCCCGCGGTCTCAGGGTACGGTGTCCGACTAGATCCGAACCGAACCGAGCGCTCTGTGCCTGCATCTCGCATCAGGACAGAGGCGCAGCGTATGGTGTTCGGTTCCCAGACTATTAGCCCGAGATCCGATCCGAAGGGCGCGGCCGTGTACCGCGCTTCGGTATTGCAAGATACCGCGGTAAGATCCGAAGACTCTGCCGATCCCGCAATATCCGAAGCTGCATCCATCTAAGATCCGAAAGTCCTCCGCAATCAGATCCGAATATTCCGCCGGAAGAGATCCGATCCCCGAAATCGGCCGGCCGCCGCAGACGTACTCCACCCCCACAAGGTCAGTGAACCAGCTGCTCGAGACGCTGAGTACTGTATGGCTCAGTGGTCGGGCTGGTTCTAGGCAGGGGTCCCCTTCCCCGCCCGCTAACCCTTCCCCAGGGTCACGCCAGGCCGCACGAGACGCCGAGTGCCGCGTCACTCGGTAGTCGGGCCAGCGGTAAGCGCCGGGGCACGCAGATAGAGCACACCCGCAGGCGGACAACATCCCATTCCGTCATAGTGTTTTTTTCCAAACAACTCAATTTTGGTTTCATCTGTCCACAGAATATTTTGCCAGTAGTGCTGTGGAACATCCAGGTGCTCTTTTGCCAACTTCAAACGTGCTGCAATATTCTTTTTGGACAGCAATGGCTTCCTCCGTGGTGTCCTCCCATGTACTCCATTCTTGTTTAATGTTTTCCTTATTGTAGATGTGTCAACAAAAATGTTAGCATGTGCCAGAGATTTCTGTAAGTCTTTAGCTGACACTCTAGGATTCTTCTTTACCTCATTAAGCATTCTGCGCTGTGCTCTTGCAGTCATCTTTACAGGGCGACCACGCCTAGGGAGAGTAGCAACAGTGCTGAACTTTCTCCATTTGTAGACAGTCTGTCTTACCGTGGACACATGAACATCAAGGCTTTTGGAGATACTTTTGTAACCCTTTCCAGCTTCATGCAAGTCAACAATTCTTGATCGTAGGTCTTCTGAGAGCTCTTTTCTGCGAGGCATGGTTCACATCAGGCAGTGCTTCTTGAAACCAGTAAACCCAAAACTGGTGTGTGTTTTTAAAGGGCAGGACAGCTGTCAGCAACACATCCAATAATATCACACTGATTGGACTCAAGGTTGGCTCACTCCTGGCTCCAATTAGCTCTTGGAGAAGTCATTAGGCTAGGGGTTCACATACTTTTTCCACCCTGCACTGTGAATGTTTACATGTTATGTTCAATAAACACATGAAAACATATAATGTTTGTGTTGTATTATTTTAAGCAGACTGTGTTTTTCAAATTGTTGTGACTTAGATGAAGATCAGAGACATTTTATGACCAATTCATGCAAAACGCCACGTAATCCCAAAGGGTTCACATACTTTTTCTTGCAACTGTATATAATAAATCTTCCTTTGATCAGGGATATGACTCGGTGTGACATCCCACGGCTAAACCAATGCTTCAGCTGCCAATGTGGTCATATCTGAGCCAAATCGGAACATCCCCACCGGCTTCCAGGAATTAGGTAGATCTTGATGCATTGCGTTGCACGGAACAGTCAGATGCTGGATAGATCGACAACGTCACCAGAGGAGCCGCAGGGATCTTTTATCCATAGAAATGTTAGATTTGGCCCAGCAAGGGTTAACTGATGCTCAGAGAAGATATCGATATAAAGGAATTACAGGCCCTTTTCATGTCGCTCTCTGTGTGTCTGATGGAAACGCTTCACTCCTTGGGTTTTTTATTTCTTCTTCTTTTACTTAAGCTAAAAACCCAGTTAAGCCGTTTATAGAAAACGCACAAAATTGCAGATATTGAAAGTCATTCAAAGTCTCCGTGGCCTTAATGCAACTTATATATTCTGAAATTAGATGTCACTCTTAGCGCGATGGCTCTAAACAAGGCGGCTGTAATCCTCTCTGTTCTGCAGATAATTTTTTCCTTTTTTTTGTCTGAAAAACTTCAAAGTAAGCCGTGACAGATAATCAAAATTATTATTGCAATATTTTTCGTTCAAAGCGGTCCTACAGTTTTGATTATTTTTATGGAAACTGAACTGACTCGTATCAAGCCGTGTTTTTTTTATTTTATCTCTGTCATTCATCATTATTCCCTTAACCGGAGGCTGGCGGAATCTGCCAGATAATAACGCTCACTGCACTGCTCTTAAAAAACACCAAAAAAAAAACGCCAGCAATTACCTAATTATTAAAATGTGTCCGCGCTGCTCGGCAGCTTCCAGCAAAAAGCATTTCTTTGCAACTGGAAAAGAGAAAGTATCTTTGCGGCCTCGAAATCCGGCGAGGGCGAATCCGGGCTCTGCCCAAATCTGGGAAGTATAGGGGTTATTCAGAGAGCAGCAAAATGTCACCGACAATCAAATTCCCCGACCCCGTGGTGAATTCAGCATTCGCCGCAGGGTCCCCGACGTGCAGGGAATGGATCCGAAAATCTGCCGAAAACCCATAAGCCGCGCTACGATCCAAAAAATCGGATTGATCCGAAACACCACAGAGCGTAGCTGACGATCTGCCGGAAATCCGCCAAACACGTCCATAAAAAGCCTACCATCCGCCAAACACAGCGTTGATCAGGCACCGGAAAAAGCCGATAAGCTGACGAACAGGGTAAAAGAAAAAAAACAATTGATACTTCAAAAATTGTAAATGCTGTTTGCAAAGAAGTGATTGGACGAAAATACTTGAATTTACATATAAGATCCTATGAATAATAAAAAGATCTGTTACAGAAAAAAGAAAAACGCTGTTTAAAAAAAATCAGGAAAAAAATTTGCCAAAAATATCC
The DNA here is from genome assembly GCA_009667805.1 of Leptobrachium leishanense. Taxonomy (NCBI): domain Eukaryota; kingdom Metazoa; phylum Chordata; class Amphibia; order Anura; family Megophryidae; genus Leptobrachium; species Leptobrachium leishanense. Next base: position 115,387 of record RXON01002353.1, read on the forward strand.
AGAAAAATGCCTAAAGCATCCTAAAAAAAATCAATAAATAGACTTTTTGCTGCAGATTAAAATAATAAACGGTTTAATAGATATTGGATAAAAAAGGAATATTTTTAACATTGAAACCTATGGGATTCACCTGAATAAACCTGCCGAATGAAAGCACCGAACATCAGGGCATTTCACTGACATTTCTCTGCTGTTCAATGTGAATAGATTAACCATTGCTTCTCTATGGGGGATTTCACTGCTGCCGAACAGCACCATATTTCACTGGTGTCGAACAGCACCGTATTTCACTGCCGCTGAACAGGCACTGTATTTCACTGCCGCCGAACAGGCACCATATTTCACTGCTGCAGAACAGGCACCGTATTTCACTGCCGCCGAACAGCACGGTATTTCGCTGCTGCTGAACAGGCACCATATTTCACTGCTGCCGAACAGCACCGTATTTCTCTGCCGCAGAACAGGCACCATATTTCACTGCCACCGAACAGCACCGTATTTTACTGCTGCTGAACAGGCACCATATTTCACTGCCGCTGAACAGCACCATATTTCACTGGCAGTTCACCAAATTTAGCGAACTGTCTGCTCTCTGAATAGCCGAAATGTCACTGTACAGGGAAATTCACTGTTTGTGCAATTTTGAGGCCAGTTCAACTCCCTCTGAGTAACCCCAGGGTAGCTGGGTGTCTTGGGGTAAATTGGGCAGGTCTCATAGTGATGTGCATGTCAGCACCCAAAGGGGGCCTAAATCCTATCACTAAATATATATGTAGCGCTGCTTTAAAAATGTACTCTGGTGCAATGAACTGTTGATACCACTAGAGGGAGACAGAGACATTGTGGACTATGCTGGACAAAAACCAACTCAATCTCCCATCACATTTTGCGTGAGGACAGGAAGTGGGTGGTACAAGGAGGAGGAAAGACATCACCAGCCTCGTGCAAGGCATGGTAGTGTGAGCAGACGCAGGTACCTGCAGACGCAGGTAGTGTGAGCAGTATGTAGGACGCACGCTGGGGCCGTTAGGGATTGAAACCAGGCCGGAGTGTGGATGTTGCTACAGTCGTGTTGGAGATCGTGCTATTCCCTGAGCGTTTGGCGGAACAGAGCGAGCAGTGAAAGAGAACAGTTGCATGTGACACTTCTGGGATCCTGGCAGAGTTGGAGCGCAGAGAGACGGCGGCCTCCGTTGTTGCAGTGGTCGGAGAGAGAGTGTGCATCGGCCGGCTGTGTACTACGCTGAACTGTTCGTGACAAAGTGTGGTTTGGGAGAAGAGGGACATCGTGTGAGGAGAGGCTGCAAACCGGAGGGGAGTGCTGGCGGCCTATGTGTTCGTGTTCTGGCGGAGGAGAACCAGATCGGGAGTGCAGGCGTTAACAGCATCGGGTTCCAAGTGGCAGCGAGGACAGATCCTTTGAGAGAGATCCCTTTTTCCAGCGTTCATCGGTTCAGGACAAGCGGTTACACCGGATGGGTGAGAAGACTTCGGCCTGGTGAAATCGCAGAACATTGCGCACTTGTTTATTGTTTCTTTAAGGGCCCCAACGGTGACTAGTCGAAGATTGTTTTTGTTTCATTCACTGGCCAGTTGAACACAGTACCCGGGTACCTTAGACAACACACATATATATATTGAGCTATCTTTCACGGGACTTACACTCCAGAACTGAGGGGGTTAACCGGTTTCTTTTACCGCCGCTTGTTTTTCCCGCGTTACGAATTCTTGTTACTCAAATACCATATATGCGTATTATATGCTGCTTTATTGGGGTCAGTAAAGAATATAATATAGAAAACTCCACAACAGTGCGGGCGTATAGTTATTCCCTAGTGCGGTGAGACTATCCCGAGGTTTATTCAGCGGCTCCTCCGGGGGTGAGCGCTACATATATATAAATATATATATATATGTATATATTCGATAAGCCTTGTTAGTCCAGATGGCAAAATCACGAGTAAAGCAGTACGTAGTGATACCTTTTTTATTGGACTAACGTTACATGTAAAAGACGAGCTTTCGAGAGGATTCCTCCCTTCCTCAGGTCTGGAAGCTGAACTGATCCGTTCCTAGAATTGAACATTAGGACATTAAGGGTCACATGGGTGGGGGTAGTGGATGTCGTAAAAAGTGAGGTCAAATGGTATGTTCAAAATGGGAAAATGAACGCATGAAGGATCTTGGGCCCATATTAAACAACAGAGATAAGATCATACAACTTGAATGAAAAAAGGAAAAAGTGAAGGCTGAAAGAGACATCATGGTGCTTAGTTTAGGGTTAGGTTTCTACTGGTGCTTAGTTTAGGGTTAGGTTTCTACTGGTGCTTAGTTTAGGGTTAGGTTTCTACTGGTGCTTAGTTTAGGGTTAGGTTTCTACTGGTGCTTAGTTTAGGGTTAGGTTTCTACTGGTGCTTAGTTTACTGTTTAGTTAAGGCTAATGTCAGACGAGCGCATTCTGAGCGCACTCTGCGTGCGTGCATAGCAGACAGACATACTGACGGAAGATACTGTAGACACCACACGGTCCGTTTTTCTTGACAGATGTAGAAAAAAAAGAACTATGGGAAATAAAATTAATGCGAAAAAGGATAAAAATTTGAAAAGGATATGAAAAGGCATTTTGTGCGTCAAGGTGCTGGACGTCGCAAATGCGCTGCGTCTGACATCTCCTCATCACTCACACAGAACACTACGCAGACGTGGCGCGCTCTGCGCGTCCGTGGTAGCGGTTTTACGTTCTTGCCTAACTTATTTTATTTATTTATTTATAAAGGGTTTTACCAGGAAGGATACATTGAGATTTCTCTCGTTTTCAAGTATGTCCTGGGTTCGAGAACATTGAGTGCATCCGTTTGCCACGTGCGCTGTGTGTGCGCTGTTCGGTGCGCACGTACTTTGTGTGTGGGCTCTATTTCTCATGATGCTATGCTACGACGGACATTAAGGCTGGTGGCACACGAGCGGATTTTTTGCATCCGTCTGTGCGTGCAATTTGCCGTCCGTGGTAGCTTTTTGCTGGAGTCAATGAAGAGCACCGCACGATGCACCTGCGCACTTGTTCACACACGGCCTTTGCGTATTGCTACGGACGCAAAAATGGCATGGACGTGAAAAAGCTAGGCGTCCCGCAGGAACTACGTGCTGCTTCCTGTGTGCGTGGATATTTGCGCGAGAGCGAAGGCCGGCACGCTGAAGCATCTTCCATCTTCTGATCCACGTTTATATCTTCTGATTGTCTGTTGAACACATTATTTCCCGTCAAAATATGCGTCCATTACGGACGCACTTTCACGCAGTACCTGTACGCTCGTGTGCCGCCAACCTAAACTGTGCGACGACACGGACGTGATCACTGCGTTGGTCTGACACGGGCCTTAGAGTTTTACAAATTTGGCGTCATAAACCATTTACCATCAATAGCCCCGTATTAACCAATGAGGATGTCACAGTGTGCCCCGAAGAGGATACCGGCGACTGGCGGCCAGTGACCCGCTGTATACACGCGCCTTCACCTAAATGTCTCATTCTTACGGGGAATTTAATTGGTTATTTTTTTTACCCAGAATCAGATTAAAGAGGTTTAAATATAGTATTAATATTATTATTTTAATTCCAAAATACGACTCCTGGACACGGACTGCTCTTATTTCTCTCAGACCCGAAATATTACTTACAGGGTGTGTGTATTATAACATTTATTATTAATGACCCGTTATAATGTAAAAAATATGACTTAAATAGAACATATTGTATATAATGTTATTTTATAAATTACATATTATAATTTATATTTAGGCGATAATCGTTAAATATCATAACATAAATTAATCGTGATAACCCACATATTATTTCCGCCGGTTTAATGTCTGGTGATCCAGTTTTCAGATAAAAAGGATATAATTAAAAATCTATTTAATAAAGTGTTTATAATTATTATCAAATCTACTTTAATCTCAGCCATGTCAGGCTTCCATGATCCAGGACGCACGGGGTTAATTTACCGCTTGAATACTCTGCAGGGTCTTCACTCACCCTGCCCTGTCTATACACTCCCACACGCACAAAAGCAAAATGTGCCACTTCCAGGGATTTATATGGAATATGACAGAAATTCGGCGTTATTGAAACCTTAAAGGAGGCCTCTATTACCCCCCCCCCTTTCTCCACTTATTAAACGGGAGGTGTTCCTTCCACCCGTTTACGTTTTTCTATTTCTTGTATTAAAGGTGTAAATACTCACCTTTTCTCCATCGCGGCGCTTCTCGCTCTCTCCCTCGCCGCGCTGCTCGCTCTCTCCCTCGCCGCGCTGCTCGCTCTCTCCCTCGCCGCGCTGCTCGCTCTCTCCCTCGCCGCGCTGCTCGCTCTCTCCCTCGCCGCGCTGCTCGCTCTCTCCCTCGCCGCGCTGCTCGCTCTCTCTCTCGCCGCGCTGCTCGCTCTCTCCCTCGCCGCGCTGCTCGCTCTCTCCCTCGCCGCGCTGCTCGCTCTCTCCCTCGCCGGGCTGCTCGCTCTCTCCCTCGCCGCGCTGCTCGCTCTCTCCCTCGCCGCGCTGCTCGCTCTCTCCCTCGCCGCGCTGCTCGCTCTCTCCCTCGCCGCGCTTCTCGCTCTCTCCCTCGCCACGCTTCTCGCCCTCTCCCTCGCCGCACTGCTCGCTCTCTCCCTCGCCGCGCTTCTCGCTCGCTTCCTCTTTGGCTCAGGGCTTCCAAAAAGCGGACATCCCTGCACCTTCTTACACAACCTTTGCACACAAGTTACACAATGCCTGCACAGAATGGTGGATTGATGCGGCACGCCATCTCCCAGAATGCACACTGCTGCAAAATTCAAAATCACATCTGCCGAGTGACAGCTGTGTGAGCGGAAGAAACTGGTGTGATACATGTATCTGGATGTGGAAGGTGTTAATTGATGTGGGGTATATATTTTGATGTGGTACGTGAATATTAATGTGGTATGCATGCTGTGATGTGGAACATGTATCTTGATGTGGTATGTGTATCTCGATGTGGTATGTGTATCTCGATGTGATATGTGTATCTCGATGTGGTACATGTATCTCGATGTGGTACGTGTATCTCGATGTGGTATGTGTATCTCGATGTGGTACGTGTATCTCGATGTGGTATGTGTATCTCGATGTGGTATGTGTATCTCGATGTGATATGTGTATCTGGATGTGGTACGTGTATCTCGATGTGGTATGTGTATCTCGATGTGATACGTGTATCTGGATGTGGTTTGTATATATTGATGTGATACATGTGTTGAGTCCTGATCTGTTATATTTGTCCTGATGCTGTATGTGTATCTTGATGTGGTATGTGTATCTCGATGTGGTACGTGTATCTCGATGTGGTATGTGTATCTCGATGTGGTATGTGTATCTCGATGTGATACATATGTCTCGATGTGGTATGTGTATCTCGATGTGATACGTGTATCTCGATGTGGTATGTGTATCTCGATGTGGTATGTGTATCTCGATGTGGTACGTGTATCTCGATGTGGTATGTGTATCTCGATGTGGTATGTGTATCTCGATGTGATATGTGTATCTCGATGTGGTATGTGTATCTCGATGTGGTATGTGTATCTCGATGTGGTATGTATATCTCGATGTGATATGTGTATCTGGATGTGGTATGTATATCTCAATGTGGTATGTGTATCTCGATGTGATATGTGTATCTCGATGTGGTATGTGTATCTCGATGTGGTATGTATATCTCGATGTGATATGTGTATCTCGATGTGGTATGTGTATCTGGATGTGATACGTGTATCTGGATGTGGTATGTATATCTCGATGTGGTACGTGTATCTCGATGTGGTATGTGTATCTCGATGTGATATGTGTACTTCGATGTGGTACGTGTATCTCGATGTGGTATGTGTATCTCGATGTGGTATGTGTATCTCGATGTGATATGTGTATCTCGATGTGGTATGTGTATCTCGATGTGGTATGTGTATCTCGATGTGATATGTGTATCTCGATGTGGTATGTGTATCTCGATGTGATATGTGTATTTCGATGTGGTACGTGTATCTCGATGTGGTATGTGTATCTCGATGTGGTATGTATATCTCGATGTGATATGTGTATCTCGATGTGGTATGTGTATCTGGATGTGATACGTGTATCTGGATGTGGTATGTATATCTCGATGTGGTACGTGTATCTCGATGTGGTATGTGTATCTCGATGTGATATGTGTATTTCGATGTGGTACGTGTATCTCGATGTGGTATGTGTATCTCGATGTGGTATGTGTATCTCGATGTGATATGTGTATCTCGATGTGGTATGTGTATCTCGATGTGGTATGTGTATCTCGATGTGGTATGTATATTTCGATGTGATACGTGTATCTGGATGTGGTTTGTATATATTGATGTGATACATGTATCAATGTGATATATCATGATGTGTTACTTGTGTTGAGTCCTGATGCTGTACGTGTATCTTGATGTGGTATGTGTATCTCGATGTGGTACGTGTATCTCGATGTGGTATGTGTAACTCGATGTGGTATGTATATATTGATGTGATACATGTATCTCAATGTGATATATTGTGATGTGTTACTTGTGTTGAGTCCTGATGCTGTACGTGTATCTTGATGTGGTATGTGTATCTCGATGTGGTACGTGTATCTCGATGTGGTACGTGTATCTCGATGTGGTATGTGTATCTCGATGTGGTATGTGTATCTCGATGTGATACGTGTATGTTGATGTGGTATGTGTATCTCGATGTGGTATGTGTATCTCGATGTGGTATGTGTATCTCGATGTGATACGTGTATGTTGATGTGGTATGTATATATTGTGATGTGTTACTTGTGTTGAGTCCTGATGCTGTACGTGTATCTTGATGCTGTACGTGTATCTTGATGTGGTATGTATGTCCGTATCTTTTACGCGTGTCCTGATTCCCCCCAGATCTGATATTCCATTACACAGTATAGGTGCGAGTGCCGGTATCTGAGCCGAGATTTTAATCAACGTCCCGGTAAACACTTCATCAATTTTGCAAAATGAAAACCCGTCTGAATTACATGGATTTGAATTTGGTAAATCTTGGGTATGAGCTGAATGAGCTGCAGTTCCAGATTAATCTCCAGACGCACCGCATTTCACCAAACCTCTCCGGCTCCTCTGAGAATAATGTCCATGCGCAGGATTTCTCCTCTGTGTTGAAATGTATCTTAATAAAGCGAGCTCCTGTTTACGAGCCGGTGCGCATCCTTCATGCTGCTCTGCTTTTAATAAGTCCTCATTAATTTGGGATTACGCTGGCGCTGGATATAAAAATAAACAATGCTCCGTAAAGGAGAAATTAGCTGCAATCACTCCAAAAATGACGATGGAGAGGACGTTTTATTATACGGCATAAAGCACACGCTACAACTGCGCAGCTTTTACTAAAACATCATAAAATGCCATGTGAAAAGGGACTCATTGTGCTGATTTTATCCTTGTTTGTATCTATTTATCTCTGACTGTCATCTTTACCTCTGTCTGTGTATCTGTATATCTATATTATATTTCTGTATATCTGTATTTATCTCTGTGTATCTGTATGTATCTGTGTATCTGTATGTATCTGTGTATCTGTATGTACAGTTGCAAGAAAAAGTATGTGAACCCTTTGGGATTTCGTGGAGTTTTGCATGAATTGGTCATAAAATGTGCTCTGATCTTCATCTAAGTCACAACAATTTGAAAAACACAGTCTGCTTAAAATAATACAACACAAACATTATATGTCTTCATGTGTTTATCGAACATAACATGTAAACATTCACAGTGCAGGGTGGAAAAAGTATGTGAACCCCTAGCCTAATGACTTCTCCAAGAGCTAATTGGAGCCAGGAGTGAGCCAACCTTGAGTCCAATCAGTGTGATATTATTGGATGTGTTGCTGAAAGCTGTCCTGCCCTTTAAAAACACACACCAGTTTTGGATTTACTGGTTTCAAGAAGCACTGCCTGATGTGAACCATGCCTCGCAGAAAAGAGCTCTCAGAAGACCTACGATCAAGAATTGTTGACTTGCATGAAGCTGGAAAGGGTTACAAAAGTATCTCCGAAAGCCTTGATGTTCATGTGTCCACGGCAAGACAGACTGTCTACAAATGGAGAAAGTTCAGCACTGTTGCTACTCTCCCTAGGTGTGGTCGTCCTGTAAAGATGACTGCAAGAGCACAGCACAGAATGCTTAATGAGGTAAAGAAGAATCCTAGAGTGTCAGCTAAAGACGTACAGAAATCTCTGGCACATGCTAACATTTTTGTTGACACATCTACAATAAGGAAAACATTAAACAAGAATGGAGTACATGGGAGGACACCACGGAGGAAGCCATTGCTGTCCAAAAAGAATATTGCAGCACGTTTGAAGTTTGCAAAAGAGCACCTGGATGTTCCACAGCACTACTGGCAAAATATTCTGTGTACAGATGAAACCAAAATTGAGTCGTTTGGGAAAAAACACACACTATGTGTGGAGAAAAAAAAGACACAGCACACCAACATCAAAACCTCATCCCCACTGTAAAACATGGCGGAGGGGGCATCATGGTTTGGGGCTGCTTTGCTGCCTCAGGGCCTGGACGGATTGTTGTCATTGATGGAAAAATGAATTCCAGAGTTTATCAAGACATTTTGCAGGAAAACGTAAGACCATCTGTCCGCCAACTGAAGCTCCGCAGAGGATGGGTGATGCAACAGGACAATGACCCAAAGCATACAAGTAATTCAACAAAAGAATGGCTTCAACAAAACAAAATACGCCTTCTGGAGTGGCCCAGTCAGAGTCCTGACCTCAACCCGATTGAAATGGTGTGGCATGACCTTAAGAGAGCGATTCACACCAGACATCCAAGAATATTGCTACACTGAAACAGTTTTGTGAAGAGGAATGGTCCAAAATTACTCCAGATCGTTGTGCAGGTCTGATCTGCAACTACAGGAAACGTTTGGTTGAGGTTATTGCTGCCAAAGGAGGGTCAACCAGTTATTAAGTCCAAAGGTTCACGTACTTTTTCCACCCTGCACTGTGAATGTTTACATGTTCTGTTCAATAAAAACATGAAAACATATAATGTTTGTGTTGTATTATTTTAAGCAGACTGTGTTTTTCAAATTGTTGTGACTTAGATGAAGATCAGAGACATTTTATGACCAATTCATGCAAAACTCCACGTAATCCCAAAGGGTTCACATACTTTATCTTGCAACTGTATCTGTGTATCTGTATCTATATGTATTTATCTCTATGTATCTGTATGTATCTATCTGTATTTATCTCTATGTATCTGTATGTATCTATCTGTATTTATCTCTAGGTATCTGTATCTATCTGTTAGGGCTGTGCAATTAATTGCAATCGCAATCGAATCGCGATTTCCGACCCTGCAATTTCTAAATCGCATAAGGCTGCAATTTTCGGCTCCCTGTTAACTTCCGGCGGCATGGTGCTTTGGGCGCTCGCAGGGGGAACCACGTGACGAGCCGCATTCTCGCGGCTCGTCACATGGTTCCCCCAGGCGAGCGCCCAAGCTCCATGCCGCCGGAAGTTAACAGGGAGCCGAACACGTGGCGCACAGAGGTGAGCTGGGGCAGTATATCCATGTGCTGGGGCAGTATTTCCATGTACTGGGGCAGTATTTCCATGTGCTGGGGCAGTATTTCCATGTGCTGGGGCAGTATTTCCATGAGCTGGGGCAGTATTTCCATGTGCTGGAGCAGTATATCCATGAGCTGGGGCAGTATTTCCATGTGCTGGGGCAATATATCTATGAGCTGGGGCAGTATATCCATGTGCTGGGGCAGTATATCCATGTGCTGGGGCAGTATATCCATGTGCTGGGGCAGTATATCCATGAGCTGGAGCAGTATTTCCAGGAGCTGGGGCAGTATATCCATGAGCTGGGCAGTATATCCATGTGCTGGGGCAGTATATCCATGAGCTGGGGCAGTATATCCATGAGCTGGGGCAGTATATCCATGTGCTGGGGCAGTATCCATGTGTGAGCTGGGGCAGTATTTCCATGTGCTGGGGCAGTATTTCCATGAGCTGGGGCAGTATTTCCATGTGCTGGGGCAGTATATTCCATGTGCTGGGGCAGTATATCCATGAGCTGGGGCAGTATATCCATGTGCTGGGGCAGTATATCCATGAGCTGGGGCAGTATATCCATGAGCTGGGGCAGTATATCCATGAGCTGGGGCAGTATATCCATGAGCTGGGGCAGTATATCCATGTGCTGTGGCAGTATATCCATGAGCTGGGGCAGTATTTCCATGTGCTGGGGCAGTATTTCCATGTGCTGGGGCAATATATCCATGAGCGGGGCAGTGTATCCATGAGCTGGGGCAGTGTATCCATGAGCTGGGGCAGTATTTCCATGTGCTGGGGCAGTATATCCATGTGCTGGGGCAGTGTATCCATGAGCTGGGGCAGTGTATCCATGAGCTGGGGCAGTATATCCATGTGCTGGGGCAGTATATCCATGTGCTGGGGCAGTGTATCCATGTGCTGGGGCAGTGTATCCATGAGCTGGGGCAGTATATCCATGTGCTGGGGCAGTGTATCCATGTGCTGGGGCAGTATATCCATGTGCTGGGGCAGTATATCTCATGTGCTGGGGCAGTATATCCATGTGCTGGGGCAGTGTATCCATGTGCTGGGGCAGTGTATCCATGAGCTGGGGCAGTATATCCATGTGCTGGGGCAGTGTATCCATGAGCTGGGGCAGTGTATCCATGAGCTGGGGCAGTATTTCCATGTGCTGGGGCAGTATATCCATGAGCTGGGGCAGTATATCCATGTGCTGGGCAGTATATCCATGTGCTGGGCAGTATATCCATGAGCTGGGGCAGTATTTCCATGTGCTGGGCAGTATATCCATGAGCTGGGGCAGTATATCCATGTGCTGGGGCAGTATATCCATGTGCTGGGGCAGTATATCCATGTGCTGAATACTGAATACATTTAGAATGTATGTAGCATGTTTGAAAAAGCAAAAACAATTGGCTAAATCGCAAATAAAATCGCAATCGCAATATTCATTCAAGAAATCACAATATGATTATTTTGTCAATATTGCACAGCCCTATTATCTGTATATCTGTATTTATCTGTATCTATCTGTATTTATCTCTATGTATCTGTATCTTTCTGTATATCTGTATTTATCTCTATGTATCTGTATGTGTTTATCTGTATATCTGTATTTATCTCTATGTATCTGTATGTGTTTATCTGTATATCTGTATTTATCTCTATGTATCTGTATGTGTTTATCTGTATATCTGTATTTATCTCTATGTATCTGTATCTATCTGTATATCTGTATTTATCTCTATGTATCTATCTGTATTTATCTCTATGTATCTGTATGTATCTATCTGTATTTATCTCTATGTATCTGTATGTATTTATCTCTATGTATCTGTATGTGTTTATCTGTATATCTGTATTTATCTCTATGTATCTGTATGTGTTTATCTGTATATCTGTATTTATCTCTATGTATCTGTATCTATCTGTATATCTGTATTTATCTCTATGTATCTGTATGTATCTATCTGTATTTATCTCTATGTATCTGTATGTATCTATCTGTATTTATCTCTATGTATCTGTATGTATCTATCTCTATGTATCTGTATGTATCTATCTGTATTTATCTCTATGTATCTGTATGTATCTATCTGTATCTCTGTATCTATCTGTGTATCTGTATGTATCTATCTGTATATCTGTATGTATCTATCTGTATATCTGTATGTATCTATCTCTATGTATCTGTATGTATCTATCTGTATTTATCTCTGTATCTGTATGTATCTATCTGTATATCTGTATGTATCTATCTGTATATCTGTATGTATCTATCTCTATGTATCTGTATGTATCTATCTGTATTTATCTCTATGTATCTGTATGTATCTATCTGTATCTCTGTATCTATCTGTGTATCTGTATGTATCTATCTGTATCTCTGTATCTATCTGTGTATCTGTATGTATCTATCTGTATCTCTGTATCTATCTGTGTATCTGTATGTATCTATCTGTATATCTGTATCTATCTCTATGTATCTGTGTATCTGTGTATCTGTATGTATCTCTAGCTGTATATCTGTATGTATCTTTCTATATATCTCTATGTATCTTTTTGTATCTGTATTTATCTGTATGTATCTGTGATCTGTATCTCTAGCTGTTTATCTGTATGTATCTTTTTGTGTATCTATATTTATCTGTATGTATCTGTGTATATGTATCTATATGTGTATCTGTATATCTATATTATATTTCTGTATATCTGTATGTATCTTTTTGTGTATCTGTGTATATGTATGTATTTATCTGTATATCTGTATGTATCTGTATCTATTATATTTCTGTATATCTGTATTTATCTGTTTGTATCTGTGTATCTATCTGTTTGTATCTGTGTATCTGTATATCTATCTCTCCCATTCTATATATATATATACATGGGTTGTAGTGGAGGACAAAAAGTGAGATAAAAGGCCTCCACACTATAATAAGTGTGTTTATTATTGCAGAAGCCACTTGCGCATCACAACAATTCGATGAATTGCATCCCAGAGCTCCTGTGCCACATTCCCCATATGCAGCAAGGAATTCTGGGTAGGATATGCAAATGACATCTGTCTCACTATTATGCATCCTGGGTCTGTTATTACACAGAGCCCTAAAATCAATGCTATGCCACACCGTGGCTTTGTAGCAGAGATAAGGTTTATGCAACTGGTCAAAGCCGCTCCTAGGACAGCGCTTTTTCGGGTTTGTTGGACCCTCATCAGCAGGAGCTAGGCATGATGACCAGTTGCAGTGGATGCTTGGGGCCCTTAGGGCAATCAGTATCTACAAGGGTACAGTGCTGTCCTAGGAGCGGCTTTGACCAGTTGCATAAACCTTATCTCTGCTACAAAGCCACGGTGTGGCATAGCATTGATTTTAGGGCTCTATGTAATAACAGATCCAGAATGCAAAAAAGTGAGACAGATGTCATTTGCATATCCTACCCAGAATTCCTTGCTGCATATGGGGAATGTGGCACAGGAGCTCTGGGATGCAATTCATCGAATTGCTGTGATGTGCAAGTGGCTTCTGCAATAATAAACACTATATATATATATATATACTATATTACCAAACGTATTGGCTCACCTGCCTTGACTCGCATATGAATTTAAGTGACATCCCATTCCTAATCCATAGGGTTCAATATGACGTCGCTCCACCCTTTGCAGCTATAACAGCTTCAACTCTTCTGGGAAGGCTGTCCACAAGGTTTAGGAGTGTGTTTATGGGAATGTTTGACCATTCTTCCAGAAGCGCATTTGTGAGGTCACACACTGATGTTGGACGAGAAGGTCTGGCTCTCAGTCTCCGCTCTAATTAATCCCAAAGGTGTTCTATCAGGTGGAGGTCAGGACTCTGTGCAGGCCAGTCAAGTTCATCCACACCAGACTCTGTCATCCATGTCTTTATGGACCTTGCTTTGTGCACTGGTGCACAGTCATGTTGGAAGAGGAAGGGGCCAGCTCCAAACTGTTCCCACAAAGTTGGGAGAATGGAATTGTCCAAAATGTCTTGGTATGCTGAAGCATTCAGAGTTCCTTTCACTGGAACTAAGGGGCCAAGCCCAGCTCCTGAAAAACAACCCCACACCATAATCCCCCCTCCACCAAACTTTACACTTGGCACAATGCAGTCAGACAAGTACCATTCTCCTGGCAACCGCCAAACCCAGACTCATCCATCAGATTGCCAGATGGAGAAGCACAATTCGTCACTCCAGAGAATCCGTCTCCACTGCTCTAGAGTCCAGTGGTGGCGTGCTTTACACCACTGCATCTGACACTTTGCATTGCACTTGGTGATGTATGGCTTGGATGCAGCTGCTCGGCCATGGAAACCCATTCCATGAAGCTCTCTGCGCACTGTTCTTGAGCTAATCTGAAGGCCACATGAAGTTTGGAGATCTGTAGCGATTGACTCTGCAGAAAGTTGGTGACCTCTTCGCACTATGCGCCTCAGCATCCGCTGACCCCGCTCCATCAGTTTGCGTGGCCTACCACTTCGTGGCTGAGTTGCTGTCGTTCCCAAACACTTCCACGTTCTTATAATACAGCTGACAGGTGACTGTGGAATATTTAGGAGCGAGGAAATGTGACGACTGGATTTGTTGCACAGGTGGCATCCTATCACAGCTCCACGCTGGAATTCACTGAGCTCCTGTGGGGAAATTCATGGAAACCATGTTAAAGGAAAGGATTGTTGAACATCTAGAAACACATAGATTACAGGATCAGAAACAACATGGGTTTACCTCAGGGAGATCATGCCAAACTAATCTTATTGATTTTTTTGATTGGGTAACAGAAATAATAGACACAGGTGATGCAGTAGACATTGCTTATTTAGATTTCAGTAAGGCTTTTGATACTGTTCCGCATAGAAGCTTATCAATAAATTGCAATCTTTGAGCTTGGATTCCAATATTGTTGAATGGATTAGGCAGTGGCTGAGTGACAGACAACAGAGGGTTGTGGTAAATGGAGTTTATTCGGCGCAAGGTCTTGTTACCAGTGGGGTACCTCAGGGGTCAGTACTTGGACCCATTCTCTTTAATATGTTTATTAGTGATATTGCAGAAGGTATTAATGGTAAAGTATGTCTTTTTGCTGATGACACAAAGATTTGCAACAGGGTTGACGTTCCTGGAGGGATCAGCCAAATGACAAATGATTTAGGTAAACTAAAAAAATGGTCGGCGCTGTGACAATTGAGTTTTAACGTGGATAAGTGCAAGATAATGCACCTGGGACGTAAAAACCCAAGGGCTGAATATAGAATATTTGATACATCTGAGGGTTGGGATTTAGGGGTTATTATTTCAGAGGATCTAAAGGTAAGTAGTCAATGTAATAGAGCAGCAGGAAATGCTGGCAGAATGCTTGGAAATGCTGGCAGAATGCTTGGTTATGTAGGGAGAGCCTGTATTAGCAGTAGGAAAAGGGAAGTGCTCATGCCACTGTACAGAGCACTGGTGAGACCTCACTTGGAGTACTGTGTGCAGTACTGGAGACCGTATCTCCAGAAGGATATAGACATCTTAGAGAGAGTTCAGAGAAGGGCTACTAAAATGGTGTACGGCTTGAAGGAGAAAAGTTACCAGGAAAGGCTTAATGATCTTAACATGTACAGCTTGGAAAAAAGACGAGACAGAGGAGATATGATAGAAACATTTAAATACGTAAAGGGAATCCACAAGTAGAGGAAGGGAGTATATTTAAATGGAAACAAAACAAAACAAGAGGACATAGTCTTAGATTAGAGGGGCAAAGGTTTAAAAGTAACATCAGGAAGCATTATTTTACTGAGAGGGTGGTGGATACATGGAACAGTCTTCCAGTTGAAGTGGTAGAGGCCAAAACAGTGATTGAATTTAAGCAAGCATGGGATAGGCATAAGGCTATCCTAAACAAAAGATAAATCCAGGTAAAGTATCCATGTAATTGGGCGACTAGATGGGCCGAAAGATTCTTATCTGCCGACATTTTTCTATGTTCTATGTTTCTCCTGAGAGCGACCTCTTCTTTCACAAATGTTTGTAAGAACAGTCTGCATGCCTAGGTGCTTGATTTTATCCACCTGTGGCCATGGAAGTGATTGGAACACCTGATTCTGATTATGTGAATGGGTGAGCCAATACTTTTGGCAATTTAGTGTATATATATATAAATTCTCCATTTATTGTACATGATACACACGCCGCCTGTTCCTGGTTGAATCGCTCTTGCTTAGATTTAGTGGAATATTCTAGAGTTTTGGAACATAAAACTTTGAGTTTTTTGCTTTTTATGATTTGGATTATTTCTGTGAAATCTAATAGAATTGTGTGCGTATATTACTTCTTCTCTAAAATAGCTTTTCCTAATTCAATTTTACCGATCTGGTACAAATCACTTCCTTTGTTTAATTTAAATAAAAATTATTGAAGGGCCGAGGCTCACTGGGATTTATTAATCCACATTCCCCGGCTCCCTCTGCTCGTGCGGCGCCGAGTCTGGGCCGAGCAGGGGATTCCAAATTACGTTTAATTGGACAATTATTCAAGCTGGAAAACACTTCGCCGTAAACTAAGGAGGTCCTTAAAAAACCCACCTTGTCTGCCGGTGAAAAACCGAGCCGCCGCTCGCCGACCCAAGAGGCGCAATTGTATCTTCCGCAAAAAAAAGTATTTCGAAGTAATTGCAAAGACTAACAGGAGCAATATTTATAAAGGAAGAGGAAAAGCTGTGCTTTTATTCCCAATAATAAATAGCGGCGTGCCCGGCGCCTAATCATATTAATAAGGGCTTCTTTATGGTGGCTGCGCGGCGCTGAGGTACATCATGTGTCAGAGGTAGGTTAGGGACGTGGCACCGGGACCCAGAGAATTACCCTGCGTGATACAGGGAGGCTTAAAGCTTCCCTTTGTCTTCCACCTCCAACAGATGTTTCTTCCTCTCACTCCTCTTTCCTTTGTTTTAAATGAAGTCCGCTGTGGCCGGCTGAAAGTCAAACTTTCCGTAATGAGTTGCTTTTCCCGACTCCGAGCCCGCGGCTCCGCAAACAGGGCGCGCCGTACGCGGCTATTAATTGGCGCTGAATACAAAAGTCAAAGAAGGAAATGTAAAGTAAGTTCCCGGCGCAGGGTCTCCCTAAAACCATCCGGATTTTCCGCATAATAAATAACCCGAGTCGCCAATTAAAATCAGCCAATTATACCTTATCGCCCAGGCTCCGGCGCAAAATTTTGCAGAGAACACTAACCTTTTGTTTGATTATTAGCTTTACGGATTGCGAGTCACTTCGAGGTAGTGAGATTGATAAAAAGCACAATTTTGCCGCGATCCGCTCCATTACGATAAATCTTAACAATAAGGTTTGCGAGAACAATGAAGATAAAGTTTAGTTGCCGGGCGTCTCTGTTCTCCCGTCATTATCTATTCAGACGGACCCAATCGGCAGCTCCCGCGCCTTCCCCTGCCGTGTTTCTTTCTTTTTTCTACGTCTAAGTCTGGTCTTACTTTTCATATCAGAGTTGTGGTTAAATAATTGCTCTCTGTACGTTTCAGCGCAATAAATCATGGTACGTAGAGCCTGACACGCGCTGACAGATAACGCGGATAGACCCTCACGTCTGCTTTGCTTAAAAAGAATCACACTTTTAATGATTTGCTCCCAGAAAAAATAGAAAAAGACTTAACTAAAAAAAAACCTGTTTTCATTCTGCGAGGCCGAAATCTGATAATTATAAACATGAATTAATAGCTTCCCATCCGAACGCGACGCGCAATGAGGAGCTTTCCGGAAATCTCTGACATCACCAGACAAATCTCTCCAAAATCTTCCCTTTTTATTCATTTAACTTCCATTTAGTATATGGGTTAATATATTGCTTTCTGTGTCGCAGATTCTGCCTCTCCAGACCCTGTCCTGTTTGGGTTGGTTACTGTCAGACACCCGGCTTTATTATCTCAGAAAGGAAATGTTTCTGTTGGTTTCCATCCTCTAAGTATCCAGTTTCAGGATAATTTCATGTTTCTGCGTTTCCTACACTTCCCAGGCTGAATGTTCTGGTGTCTTTGTCCTGGATACACTGTATCTCCTTGACGGAGTTATTTTATTGGGCCGGAGGGAAGCAATTAGCGCACACGCTCTCCACTTTCTGCCATGGCACACAACGAGGATCGGGGAGAGTCACTTCTCCCCCCTGTAGTGTTCAAGAAAACCCCAAATTAACATTATTCTCAGCTGTGTCACAGCCAGGAAACGTGTGACAGCAGGAGCATTCTGGGAAATCCAAACATCGGTTAAGTAGCATCTCAACTGTTTCCTGAGGACCATGTTTTCTTAGCGAGGACTGAGGAGGATCATGTTGGCTCACTAGGAGGAGGACTATGTTAGCTTGTTGTGAGGAGGATCTTGTACTGTGAGGAGGACCACGCTGGCTTGCTGTGAGGAGGACCATGATGGCTTGCTGTGAGGAGGACCACGCTGGCTTGCTGTGAGGAGGACCACGATGGCTTGCTGTGAGGATGACCATGCTGGCTTGCTGCGAGGAGGACCACAATTGCTTGCTGCAAGGAGGATCTCTTTGGCTTACTATGAGGAGGACAATGCAGGCTTGCTGAAAGGGGGACCACAGTGGCTTGCTGCTAGGAGGACCAAAATGGCTTACTTTGAGGTGGATCATGTTTGCTTGCTGCGAGGAGGACCACGATGGCTTGCTGCGAGGAGGACCACAATGGCTTGCTGAGAGGAGGACCAACAATGGCTTGCTGCGAGGAGGACCATGATGGCTTGCTGCGCGGAGGACCACGATGGCTTGCTGCGAGGAGGACCACAATGGCTTGCTGCGAGGAGGACCATGATGGCTTGCTGCGCGGAGGACCACGATGGCTTGCTGCGAGGAGGACCACAATGGCTTACCTTGAGGAGGATCACGTTTGCTTGCTGCGAGGAGGACCACAATGGCTTGCTGCGAGGAGGACCATGATGGCTTGCTGCGCGGAGGACCACAATGGCTTGCTGCACGGAGGACCACAATGGCTTACCTTGAGGAGGACCACAATGACTTGATGCGAGGAGGACCACGATGGCTTGCTGCGAGAAGGACCATGATGGCTTGCTGCGAGGAGGACCACAATGGCTTGCTGCGAGGAGGACCATGATGGCTTGCTGCGCGGAGGACCACGATGGCTTGCTGCGAGGAGGACCACAATTTCTTGTTGCAGGGATCATGTTTGCTTGAGGAGGATCATGTTTGCTTGCTGCGAGGAGGACCACAATGGCTTACCTTGAGGAGGATCATGTTTGCTTGCTGCGAGGAGGACCACAATGGCTTGCTGCGAGGAGGACCATGATGGCTTGCTGCGCGGAGGACCACAATGGATGGCTGCGAGGAGGACCACAATGGCTTGCTGCTAGGAGGACCACGATGGCTTGATGCGAGGAGGACCACGATGGCTCGCTGCGAGGAGGACCACGATGGCTTGCTGCGAGGAAGACCACGATGGCTCGCTGCGAGGAGGACCACAATGGCTTACTTTGAGGAGGATCATGTTTGCTTGCTGCGAGGAGGACCACAATGGCTTGCTGCAAGGAGGACCACAATGGCTTGATGCGAGGAGGACCACGATGGCTTGCTGCGAGGAGGACCACAATGGCTTGCTGCGAGGAGGACCATGATGGCTTGCTGCGCGGAGGATCACGATGGCTTGCTGCGAGGAGGACCATGATGGCTTGCTGCAAGGAGGACCACAATGGCTTGATGCGAGGAGGACCACGATGGCTTGCTGCGAGGAGGACCACAATGGTTTGCTGCGGGGAGGACCATGATGGCTTGCTGCGCGGAGGACCACGATGGCTTGCTGCGAGGAGGACCACAATTTCTTGTTGCGAGGAGGACCACGATGGCTCGCTGCGAGGAGGACCACAATGGTTTACCTTGAGGAGGATCATGTTTGCTTGCTGCGAGGAGGACCACAATGGCTTGCTGCGAGGAGGACCATGATGGCTTGCTGCGCGGAGGACCACAATGGCTTGCTGCGAGGAGGACCACGATGGCTCGCTGCAAAGAGGACCACGATGACTTGCTGCAAGAAAGACAACATATTGTAGCAGTGTTTATAAAAGGCCTGGAGTTTGGTTTGCTAATTACCCATAAGCAATGCTCCATTGTGAAAGCTCGGCTTTATATTAAAACTTCAGGAAACCCAGTTACATCACCAAACTCCGAGTGTCACAATGTACCTCCTGAGCGACGTATACGTTTTAAAACACAAAGGGCAATTTACAACCTTAATGCTAACGTTAGTCTAAGCTGTGTGAGTGTAATGTTAGGTTAAGTGGCCCCATCGTGGGCCGACCATATTACATTCTGCATGCTAATGGGTTAAAAAACCCTTTATTGATTCGGAGCTTGCACTTTTCAGTGCGATCTTACTGTACGGAGTTAGAAAAAAAAATCACATATTCTCCTGTTATCCCGCGGCGAGAACGGCGGCCCGATCAACCGCTTCTGGCCGCCGGGAGCAGAGTGAGACTGGATAAAAAAAGTCCCCAGTCTCCCTCTGCCATCATTACGTCAACCTACAGGATCTCGCAAGAGCTGAGATCCTGCCGGTCATGTGACCCAGCAGGCAAAGCCTCAATGGAGTCCATGGAGGAGATGCTCGGGGCGTCACATTAGCAATGTCTCGAGTATCCTGAGGTTTAGTGCAGCGTTACAGAACGGGCTGCTGGATTAGCGCCTGCACCCAAATACCACACTAAAACGAGGACACTAAGGAGAAACCTGCAGGCGCACATTGTCCACCTTAGCGTCCCGGCTTTACAATGTAATTCTGAGGACCCCTAGTTATCTCCATGCGTCCTGAGGTCACAATGTGCTGCCGAGTATGTCCTGCAACAAACAAATAAATAAACGCGGCCGTCAGGGACCTTTTTTATTTAAAACTCTCCATCTGGACATTTAAAGGTATTTTGCGGTGGTTTATAGCTGCGCGCGGGGACGCTTTTATGGACTCGGCCACTCACAGAAACCTCGAAGAGCTCTTTTCTGAATCGCCGCCTGTTGCATTTGAATCAAAATTGATTTTTCAATGAATTTCAGCTCCGGAAAATATCTTTTCTGTTTTAGTGACCTGAGGTCGCTGAAAAACGTAACTCAGTGTTTGGAGACGCCATGGGGATAAACGGCATTCATTAAAAAGAGCAAGTCCTGCCCTGTGTAACCGAAAACCCATCTTTTCCCGGGCCTGGTGTGTGCGCTGGATATTGTGTTACACTTTGCAGTGATTTCATTTCTTTGTGTCAGAATTGTGTGGATCCGCAGTGACTGGATCCTTACTGGGTGACCAGGCGCTCCATCCCGTCTCCTTCCTCTTCCCATCACTTTTACTTCCAGAAATAATGTGGCCCTTTGTCACGTTACTCACATGTTGCTTCATTTTGTAAGAAAGGGGGGGGTGAGGATCCTGAGGACGAGTGGCTGCTCTACGGTGCGGCCGCTCAGGTCTCACAGGGTTTTAGCTCCAGCTCCAGTTTGAGGAGACGCAGCCGGTTCCAGTTTGAGGAGACGCAGCCGGTTCCAGTTTGAGGAGACGCAGCCGGTTCCAGTTTGAGGAGACGCAGCCGGCTCCAGTTTGAGGAGACGCAGCCGGTTCCAGTTTGAGGAGACGCAGCCGGCTCCAGTTTGAGGAGACGCATCCGGCTCCAGTTTGAGGAGACGCAGCCGGCTCCAGTTTGAGGAGACGCAGCCGGTTCCAGTTTGAGGAGACGCAGCCGGCTTCCAGTTTGAGGAGACGCAGCCGGTTCCAGTTTGAGGAGACGCAGCCTGCTCCAGTTTGAGGAGACGCAGCCGGTTCCAGTTTGAGGAGACGCAGCCGGTTCCAGTTTGAGGAGACGCAGCCGTTCCAGTTTGACTAGACGCAGCCGGCTCCAGTTTGAGGAGACGCAGCCGGTTCCAGTTTGAGGAGACGCAGCCGGTTCCAGTTTGAGGAGACGCAGCCGGCTCCAGTTTGAGGAGACGCAGCCGGTTCCAGTTTGAGGAAACGCAGCCGTTCCAGTTTGAGGAGACGCAGCCGGTTCCAGTTTGAGGAGACGCAGCCGGCTCCAGTTTGAGGAGACGCAGCCGGCTCCAGTTTGAGGAGACGCAGCCGGTTCCAGTTTGAGGAGACGCAGCCGGTTCCAGTTTGAGGAGACGCAGCCGGTTCCAGTTTGAGGAGACGCAGCCGGTTCCAGTTTGAGGAGACGCAGCCGGTTCCAGTTTGAGGAGACGCAGCCGGTTCCAGTTTGAGGAGACGCAGCCGGTTCCAGTTTGAGGAGACGCAGCCGGTTCCAGTTTGAGGAGACGCAGCCGGCTCCAGTTTGAGGAGACGCAGCCGGTTCCAGTTTGAGGAGACGCAGCCGGCTCCAGTTTGAGGAGACGCAGCCGGTTCCAGTTTGAGGAGACGCAGCCGGCTCCAGTTTGAGGAGACGCAGCCGGTTCCAGTTTGAGGAGACGCAGCCGGCTCCAGTTTGAGGAGACGCAGCCGGTTCCAGTTTGAGGAGACGCAGCCGGTTCCAGTTTGAGGAGACGCAGCCGGTTCCAGTTTGAGGAGACGCAGCCGGTTCCAGTTTGAGGAGACGCAGCCGGCTCCAGTTTGAGGAGACGCAGCCGGTTCCAGTTTGAGGAGACGCAGCCGGCTCCAGTTTGAGGAGACGCAGCCGGTTCCAGTTTGAGGAGACGCAGCCGGTTCCAGTTTGAGGAGACGCAGCCGGCTCCAGTTTGAGGAGACGCAGCCGGTTCCAGTTTGAGAAGACGCAGCCGGCTCCAGTTTGAGGAGACGCAGCCGGTTCCAGTTTGAGGAGACGCAGCCGGTTCCAGTTTGAGGAGACGCAGCCGGTTCCAGTTTGAGGAGACGCAGCCGGCTCCAGTTTGAGGAGACGCAGCCGGTTCCAGTTTGAGGAGACGCAGCCGGCTCCAGTTTGAGGAGACGCATCCGGCTCCAGTTTGAGGAGACGCAGCCGGCTCCAGTTTGAGGAGACGCAGCCGGTTCCAGTTTGAGGAGACGCAGCCGGCTCCAGTTTGAGGAGACGCAGCCGTTCCAGTTTGAGGAGACGCAGCCTGCTCCAGTTTGAGGAGACGCAGCCGGTTCCAGTTTGAGGAGACGCAGCCGGTTCCAGTTTGAGGAGACGCAGCCGGTTCCAGTTTGACTAGACGCAGCCGGCTCCAGTTTGAGGAGACGCAGCCGGTTCCAGTTTGAGGAGACGCAGCCGGTTCCAGTTTGAGGAGACGCAGCCGGCTCCAGTTTGAGGAGACGCAGCCGGTTCCAGTTTGAGGAAACGCAGCCGGTTCCAGTTTGAGGAGACGCAGCCGGTTCCAGTTTGAGGAGACGCAGCCGGCTCCAGTTTGAGGAGACGCAGCCGGTTCCAGTTTGAGGAGACGCAGCCGGTTCCAGTTTGAGGAGACGCAGCCGGTTCCAGTTTGAGGAGACGCAGCCGGTTCCAGTTTGAGGAGACGCAGCCGGCTCCAGTTTGAGGAGACGCAGCCGGTTCCAGTTTGAGGAGACGCAGCCGGTTCCAGTTTGAGGAGACGCAGCCGGCTCCAGTTTGAGGAGACGCAGCCGTTCCAGTTTGAGGAGACGCAGC
The DNA here is from genome assembly GCA_009667805.1 of Leptobrachium leishanense. Classification (NCBI taxonomy): domain Eukaryota; kingdom Metazoa; phylum Chordata; class Amphibia; order Anura; family Megophryidae; genus Leptobrachium; species Leptobrachium leishanense. The sequence goes on from RXON01002353.1 coordinate 138,620, forward strand.
CGGTTCCAGTTTGAGGAGACGCAGCCGGTTCCAGTTTGAGGAGACGCAGCCGGCTCCAGTTTGAGGAGACGCAGCCGGTTCCAGTTTGAGGAGACGCAGCCGGTTCCAGTTTGAGGAGACGCAGACGGCTCCAGTTTGAGGAGACGCAGCCGGTTCCAGTTTGAGGAGACGCAGCCGGTTCCAGTTTGAGGAGACGCATCCGGTTCCAGTTTGAGGAGACGCAGCCGGTTCCAGTTTGAGGAGACGCAGCCGGCTCCAGTTTGAGGAGACGCAGCCGGCTCCAGTTTGAGGAGACGCAGCCGGTTCCAGTTTGAGGAGACGCAGCCGGTTCCAGTTTGAGGAGACGCAGCCGGTTCCAGTTTGAGGAGACGCAGCCGGCTCCAGTTTGAGGAGACGCAGCCGGCTCCAGTTTGAGGAGACGCAGCCGGCTCCAGTTTGAGGAGACGCAGCCGGTGTTGGAGATACAACAGCATATATTATACTATGGACTGCAGGTGGCGCTGTTAGTACAGGTTAAATGTGTTCTAAACTCGTTGGTATATATTCACAGGAAATAAGTCTCTATTGTCTCTGCTTTACTTCCTTCTTCCTTTCTAGCTGTGTGATGATGAAGCATCCTGATATATATCCAGTGACTAATCTGTTATAAGTTGTTTTATTGCTATATGCACAAAGTAAAGTTCTCTACTGCAGATTCACAAGACTCCAGTGCCTCTTTCATACATAACCAACAGGTTATGGGCCCAGACACTGAAAACGAAACTACAAATCAGTAAGTGCTGCAGCTAATATCCAAATACCTGCTGTGTGTGAGGAAAGGAGCTGCATCCAATATACTGAAAGATGGCAAGTGGCTCAGATGTGAAATATGCAATAGCAAAGCTAAACAATACCAATTATCAGCTGTGGAAGTTTAAGCTGGAAATGCTGTTATCCAAAGATGATCTGTGGCAGGTGCTGGATACAATCAGACCCACTGACAACCCAGAAGAATAGGACAAAAGAAACAGGCAAGCAAAAGCAGTTATAAGCCTGTTAGTGGAGGATGATCAACTAATCCATATAAGAAAAGAAAACACAGCTAAAGGTATGTGGACTGCGCTACAGAAACTGCACGAGCGTTCAAACTTAAACAGTAAACTATATCTGCTACGTAAACTGTATAAGATGAGGCTGGAAAAAGGCCAGGAAATGTGTGAACATGTGAACGCTATGCTGGAAATTGTGGAGCAATTACGTGCAATTGGAGAAGAAATAAAAGACAATCATGTAGTGGCATTACTATTATGCAGCCTTCCAGAATCATATAGTGCCCTGATAAACGCTCTAGAAACCAGACCAGAGGAAGAACTAACACTGGAATATGCTAAAGGGAAATTAATTGATGAATACAACAGAAAGAAGGAAAATATACGTGGTGAAGAGAATGACAAAACAGAAGTAGCTCTAAAGGTGAATGAAAACACAAAACAAAACAAAGAGACCAGAGTGTGTTTTCGCTGCAAAAGGACAGGTCATTTGAAATATATTGTTCAATCTGGAAAGCAGAACAGCGAAGGAGAGAGACATTCACAAAAGAAAGAGCTAAAGCAGCCACACAGGAAAGCAAAGACACAGCGTGGAGTGCAAGTTTTAAAGTAACTCAGAATACTACCCCGCATGGATGGTACATTGACTCAGGAGCAACAAGTCACATGACCAGTGATGAGACCTTCTTCACAGAAATTAATTTTAATACAAAAGACAAAGTCTTCCTAGCAAATGGGAAAAGTATTACATCAGAAGGTAAAGGTCAAGGATTTCTGAACTGCATCACACCATCAGGAGGTAACCGAAGCATCCTTGTAAAGAACGTTCTGTATGTTCCAAGTCTAGAAGGAAGCCTCCTATCAGTAAAAAACCTTGCTAACAATGGACTTACAGTACAATTCCGAGGTAATGAATGCACAATTCGAAACAGAAAAGAAATCGTTGCAAAAGGAAGGTTGAATGAACACCTATACAAAATCGTCACTGAACGTGTTCAAGTCAAAACAGTCACTCATAATCCACATGACAAGTGCATCCATCTATGGCACAGACGATTGGGGCATCGAAACTCAGAAGCTATAAAGGAACTTTCTAAGAGAGAATTATCAGAAGACATGATAATGATACCTTGTCCAAAGTTGATGAAGTGCACGTGTTGCATCAAAGCAAAGGCCACACGTACACCACTTCCACAAGCCAGTCAAAGAAAAACCACTAAACCATGGAACTTATACACAGTGACGTGTGTGGACCAATGAAAACCCCGACACCCAGCGGCAACAAATATTTAATAACCTTCATTGATGACTATTCCAGGTACACAACGACATATCTGATGAAACACAAAAGTGAGACAACTGATAAACTTCAAGAATTTGTAGCGATGACTAGCAACAAATTTCAAAGGAAACCCGGAATAATACGCACTGACAATGGAGGGGAATATATGGGTAAAGATGTGGAATCATATCTAAAGAAACATGGTATCATACACCAGACAACCGTACCGTACACTCCAGAACAAGACGGTGTAGCTGAAAGAAAAAATCGCACTCTTGTAGAAATGGCCAGATGCATGCTTTCAGATGCCAACCTACACAACAAGTACTGGGGAGAAGCAATAATGACTGCAACATATCTACAGAACAGACTACCATCTAAAGCTATTGAAAGTACCCCTTATGAAATGTGGAACAGATCAAAACCTAGTATAGGTCATATTAGAGTGTTTGGTTGCAAAGCATACGTTTACATTCCAAGTGAAAAACGCTCCAAGTGGGAGAACAGAGCCATAGAAGGCATTCTAATAGGCTACAGTGAACAAAGTAAGGGATACAGAATCCTTAATCCAAAGACCAACAAGGTCACAGTAAGCCGCAGTGTTTATTTTGATGAAAGCCAAACATCAGAAATAATGACTCCCGAAAAACACGAAGAAAAGGTGCCGATTGAAATAGCAAGAGATGTTGACCAAAAGGAAACTGTGCAGGAGTCAGACCAAGAAGTGGAACTCACAATTGATGACTTTACTGTTCACAATCCAGTAGAACCGACAGAACAACCAGAAATCAGAAGATCTACTCGGACAACAAAAGGGATCCCACCGCGCAAGCTGTCATACACTGTTAAGACACATGAGACATTTGAACCAACATCTTGGGAAGACATAGATAAACTACCAAAAGGGGAAGCCAATCAGTGGAGAAAGGCGGCTGAAGAAGAACTAAAATCACTTCAGAAAAATGAAACCTGGACTCTCACAGAGCTCCTCCCGGTCACAAAACTATAGGAAGTAAATGGATTTTTAAAGTGAAGTACGACGCAGAAGGAAACATTCACAGATACAAGGCAAGAGTAGTCGCCAAGGGATATTCCCAGAAATATGGAGAAGATTATGATGAAACATTTGCTCCAGTGGTAAAGCACACAACCATTAGAACATTCCTCAGCATTGCAGCTGAAAAACAAATGCAAGTGAAGCACCTGGATGTCAAAACAGCTTTTCTATATGGAGATATCAAAGAGGAACTCTACATGGAGCAGCCACCAGGGTTTAATACAGGACAGAACCTTGTGTGTAAACTGCAAAAGAGCATCTATGGTCTCAAACAAGCAGCAAGAATGTGGAATGAAAAAGTGAACGAAGTACTCACAACAGAAGGATTTTCAAGAAGTAACGCTGATCCATGCCTGTATTCAAAGAATCAAGACAACAAATGGATCTACCTACTAATTTATGTTGATGACATCATAATTTGTTTTGAACAAGAAGGGGATTATGATCAAATAACTAGCACATTGAAACAAAACTTTGAGATTAAAGAGCTTGGGAACATTGCTCACTATTTAGGAATCCAAATCGAGAAAGAAGAAGACGGAAGTTATCTTCTTCACCAAAGTCAGAAAATTACAGATATTCTAGCAGAGTTTCACATGCAAGATGCAAAAGAGGTGAAAACGCCTATGGAACCAGCTTATCAGAAAGACAATGGAATGGAAACTTGTTACCTAACAATGAGAAGTACCGCAAAGCAATTGGGAAATTGTTATACATTGCAACTGTGACAAGACCAGACATTGCCGCAGCATTGAGTATACTCTGTAGAAAAGTTTCAACACCCTGTCAACGTGATTGGAATGCCGTAAAAAGGGTGATACAGTATCTAAAAGGAACAATTCATATGAAAATGCGACTGCCAGCAACACCCAATGCAAACTTAATTGGATATGTAGATGCTGACTGGGCCGGAGATATCACAGACCGCAAATCTACTACTGGTTACATCTTCCAGTACGGAGAAGGAACCATCAGCTGGTCTAGTCGAAAACAAGCGACTGTTGCACTCTCTTCAACTGAAGCAGAATACATAGCAGCAGCACATGCATGTCAAGAAGCAATTTGGATTCGTCAACTTCTATTAGACATGGGACTGGATATGTCTAACCGATACCCATCTTTGAAGACAACCAGGGATGTATAAAGTTGACACAATCAGAAAGGATCAACCCTAGAACCAAGCACATAGACGTAAAATATCATCTGCTCAGGGACACACAAGAGCAAGGACTTATCGATATTCAGTATTGCCCATCAGAAGAGATGACTGCAGATGCACTCACCAAACCGTTGCCAAAGGAACATTATTGTTTTCTTCAAAAGAAGCTGAATGTTGTATGATTATGCACATGCTGTTGAGAAGGGGTGTTGGAGATACAACAGCATATATTATACTATGGACTGCAGGTGGCGCTGTTAGTACAGGTTAAATGTGTTCTAAACTCGTTGGTATATGTTCACAGGAAATAAGTCTCTATTGTCTCTGCTTTACTTCCTTCTTCCTTTCTAGCTGTGTGATGATGAAGCATCCTGATATATATCCAGTGACTAATCTGTTATAAGTTGTTTTATTGCTATATACACAAAGTAAAGTTCTCTACTGCAGATTCACAAGACTCCAGTGCCTCTTTCATACATAACCAACAGCCGGTTCCAGTTTGAGGAGACGCAGCCGGTTCCAGTTTGAGGAGACGCAGCCGGTTCCAGTTTGAGGAGACGCAGCCGGCTCCAGTTTGAGGAGACGCAGCCGGTTCCAGTTTGAGGAGACGCAGCCGGTTCCAGTTTGAGGAGACGCAGCCGGCTCCAGTTTGAGGAGACGCAGCCGGTTCCAGTTTGAGAGGAGACGCAGCCGGTTCCAGTTTGAGGAGACGCAGCCGGTTCCAGTTTGAGGAGACGCAGCCGGTTCCAGTTTGAGGAGACGCAGCCGGTTCCAGTTTGAGGAGACGCAGCCGTTCCAGTTTGAGGAGAACGCAGCCGGCTCCAGTTTGAGGAGACGCAGCCGGTTCCAGTTTGAGGAGACGCAGCCGGTTCCAGTTTGAGGAGACGCAGACGGCTCCAGTTTGAGGAGACGCAGCCGGTTCCAGTTTGAGGAGACGCAGCCGGTTCCAGTTTGAGGAGACGCATCCGGTTCCAGTTTGAGGAGACGCAGCCGGTTCCAGTTTGAGGAGACGCAGCCGGCTCCAGTTTGAGGAGACGCAGCCGGCTCCAGTTTGAGGAGACGCAGCCGGCTCCAGTTTGAGGAGACGCAGCCGGTTCCAGTTTGAGGAGACGCAGCCGGTTCAGTTTGAGGAGACGCAGCCGGTTCCAGTTTGAGGAGACGCAGCCGCTCCAGTTTGAGGAGACGCAGCCGGCTCCAGTTTGAGGAGACGCAGCCGGTTCCAGTTTGAGGAGACGCAGCCGGTTCCAGTTTGAGGAGACGCAGCCTGCTCCAGTTTGAGGAGACGCAGCCGGTTCCAGTTTGAGGAGACGCAGCCGGTTCCAGTTTGAGGAGACGCAGCCGGTTCCAGTTTGAGGAGACGCAGCCGGCTCCAGTTTGAGGAGACGCAGCCAGTTCCAGTTTGAGGAGACGCAGCCGGTTCCAGTTTGAGGAGACGCAGCCGGCTCCAGTTTGAGGAGACGCAGCCGGTTCCAGTTTGAGGAGACGCAGCCGGCTCCAGTTTGAGGAGACGCAGCCGGTTCCAGTTTGAGGAGACGCAGCCGGTTCCAGTTTGAGGAGACGCAGCCGGTTCCAGTTTGAGGAGACGCAGCCGGTTCCAGTTTGAGGAGACGCAGCCGCTCCAGTTTGAGGAGACGCAGCCGGCTCCAGTTTGAGGAGACGCAGCCGGCTCCAGTTTGAGGAGACGCAGCCGGCTCCAGTTTGAGGAGACGCAGCCGGCTCCAGTTTGAGGAGACGCAGCCGGCTCCAGTTTGAGGAGACGCAGCCGGCTCCAGTTTGAGGAGACGCAGCCGGTTCCAGTTTGAGGAGACGCAGCCGGCCTTCTACAGGAATCTCTCGGCTTGTCCTACCTTCACACAGAACATTCACTTTAATTGCTTTTTCTCTTTTATTAATTCTGCTTCATGTTTATGAGTCACCATTAAACTTTATACTTGAAAACATCTTCCATTAGAACGCAGACCCTGACACCCAGAGAGCTCAATTCACAGCTAGTAAGGAACGGCATATTTTTGTGAGTCCGTTGGGTTTTTGTTTGAAAAGCCTAAGGCAAATAATAGTGTCTGGGATTTTTGAGGCGAAGTTAAGGTTCAAAATATGTGGTTAACGAAGCAATTGGAACAGAAAAAAACGAGTTTATCGTTTCACCAGTTTTATGACTTTATGCAATTAAGAGAGAAGAGACTAAAAGGAGGGAAAAATAAAAACAACTCTGACTTCTGCATAAAAAAAAAAACTATAGAGAATACGTAGTCCATCAAATGCGCAGGAGCATCTAGAGGGTCAGAGCAAGGCATAAACTGGTATATTATCCTTATAAAGTGAGATATTATCCTTATAAAGTGAGATATTATCCTTATAAACATGTAACACAGTGACTATCTACAGAATGCACCTGTAAACATGTAACACAGTGACTATCTACAGAATGCACCTGTAAACATGTAACACAGTGACTATATACAGAATGCACTCTTTGAGCTTAATTATAAACCTCTTTTGGACTCCTTCCGAGCGGACCTTGCTGGCTGGAATAATAAATTTATTTCCTGGCTCGGCAGAGTCAATGTCATAAAAATGAATCTACTGCCTCGCCTTCTATACGTTTTCCAAACGGTCCCTATACCCGTACCAGCTGAATTCTTTGTGACACTTCGCTCCCTGATCTTAAAATTTATATGGCCTAAGGGGAAACCCAGAGTGCGATACGAAACCCTTTGCCGCGCTAAAAATCGCGGAGGCCTGGCTCTTCCTGACACAAATTATATTTTTATGCTACTCAGTTGACTCGTGTGTTGGACTGGTCTCTGACATCAGCAGAGAAGTTATGGCTGGCATAGAAGAAGAACTAATGGGGACTCCATTGTGGACCCTACCCTGGATTCGACCTAGGGATTCCATGGAACGCCAGACACTGTGGAGCATCCCTCGAGAAACCCTACGTATCTGGAGAAAGATCCGCATGTCTAGGTCTCTGTCATCGGCTGTTTCTCCTCTCT